>CABEEJ010001029.1:10269-20777 GCA_901482245.1 Timema douglasi | reverse complement strand
CTCAACCTTGTCAAGTGAGACTGTGTAAATGTTATACTATAAATTTGTTCTATATTTTGCTTTAACTAATTCTCAAATTACTCTCCTTTTATAAATTCTACTGCCTTTTGACTGGTCACTGTGTTGCCCAGGTCACTACAAGTAATCAAGTAATCACTCAAGGATATTTGTCTTGAGAAGAGAATTAAAATGCTATCATGTTCTGCCTAATTGTAATACTTGTAAAATGTAACACTTCTAATGTCTACTCAATAAAACTATTGTGAACTTGAAATGTTCAGTTTTCTAATTTACTTAGTTTAGCAGTATTGGGTGACAAAAGGTTGTTGCACTGGTTTCAATAATAGCTCCACAACCTAACATTTTTACACTGGGGTCATGAGAATTTTACCTCGTATAGCTCGCTCATCACCAGTCTTTTGTTTTTTACACACACTTTCTCTCTGACCACACCCTAGTCAGTGAACATCTCGCCGTCGTAATAACCCTTTGTGTTTCTCACAACGACTCGAGTAAGTTTGTTTGTTTAGTGATTTCATTTTACCAATTCATATCATTTAACGGTAATTCTCAAGACTTTTGTCCAACCCTAAATTTCAATTTATTTTCACGCTTCTTTAATTTAATTTGGCAGTTCAATGAGTATGGTACCATAAGTGCCAAAACATGTCGGAATTAAGTAATCCAGCATCTTTCGATAGCTGATTATCACAAAGAAGTAATGGGACAAGGATACAGATAAGGCTTGAATATCACTTCAAAAATTTTAATTTCTTCCTTAACATTTTGGGATTAAAACTTTGTTTTGACCATATTATACTATACATTTCAGAGTCTTTGTAATAACTAAACTCAATCACTTAAAATTCGTAAACCTGTAAATTCATATTTTATACTTTTTACTTCTTAACATATATAATTCCAAACATTGTTTTGTCCTTACTTTATTGTTATATGTAAGTTTTTTAACACTTTTTTTTAACGTATAATATATTTATTTTAGACTTATAATCAACTATGTTTTAGTCCAGTTGATGATGCTTTATTAATTATATGTTAAATAATTCATATCTGACTACATGTTGTACACTAGAAGTAAATCGTAACCATAATTTTTGAACTATAATTTCATTTAATACATGATCCAACTCAGTAACTGTCTAATTCATTAAATTATTTTCCTTATATACATTTCTAGAGCATTGTATCTAAGTCTTAACTTTGATTATAAACACTCCTTACTTTCAACTATCATTAGAATGTTATCTAAAATGTTTACCTTTATACCTAAACTGACCCTAAGTGCGCCTATTAAGAGTGAATGGTTTCTTGTGTAAATTTGATTCCTAATCCACGGACCTGCAGGTATCGCTTTCAGTGCTGATTTTATTGATCTGTTACCTGTTGGTGACGGCGGTCCATTCAAATGTAAAATAAGTGAGAAAAGCTGTGAGTATTTTGGATATATTTACTTATATTATTTCTTATGTTAAAAACATTTTTCAAAATTTCTCAGGTCCCGTTCATTTTTTCCAGGGACATGACATAAAAAAAAGCAAAAAACAAAAAACTTATATTTAATATTGGATATTCCCGACTCAGAAGCCCTAGTTCGTACTGGCTCTACTATGAATAAGTATATAGATGCTAAACTGTATGTTAAGAAAGATTTTATATCCTAGAAAATTTAATAATTTTTAAGTCGATTAGTATATTGTTGATCTTTAGAAAGTGTGTTAAATACTTCTTTTAAAAAAATGTTGGCACGGGGAAAATTCCTCTGTGGACGTCGACACCAACTTACCAATTTTCCTGTCTTCGTTGAAAAATGTACAGTTTTACAAAACATGAAATTTACTTCAATATATTTGTGTCGTGGCCAATGATGTGAGTGAAGACAAATTTAGAAAGCATCAAGTTTGAGTGTTTTACAAACTTTTATTTAGAATATTAAAACTACTATTAAAACACACATTTAGGTTTCACTATAATATTTTAAAAATTAATAATGCATGTGTGAAATGAAACAAAATAAAATATATTAGTTAAATTAATATTTACCTTTATAATGAGAATCGAGATCAATTTAGTTTATTTAAATGTGATTTAACGATAGCATTCCAATATAAAATAAAGTTACCTCTGCCTGGTAAAGTTATTACCCCTCAACCAAAGAACAATCATAAAATATATCTTTGACCCGGCTATTTTACTACAACGGCCATTTTATAACTAGAAGAAAACATTTTAAAATATACGAGATTAAAATAAAGACCATGCCCAATCAAACTACATGATATTTACCTACTTAACCTTCAATCTTTTTTTTTTTTCGTATTTATCAATTTGAATTGTAATTTTTCTATTTGTTGCACTATACCATGCAAATCAGAGTTTATTTGTTACAATTTCTCACCAAAAATAAATATTTATTCACTAAGCTTTCATATTGATAATCTAACTGTTTATTTAACGAATTCGTTCATGTATTTTACCATAAATAATGTCGCTATACATAGGAATTATTAATTAGGGGTAAAAATATTTCGGTTTAAATTTTATCTTCCAAGAATGGATATACAACAGACAAAAGAGAGTTTATGTTCTCACACATGTTACTGCCATGTGTAATTTGTGTGTCTGTGACCTAAGCACGTATCCAAGGGCATGTGTGGCCCTAGTGAGAATGTCAGCTAAATTATGGAAATACATGTGCGGTGTCCCTTTTGCCGAAAGGTCGGGGACATGTGTCAATGGCAGTTGACATCCTAGAACAGACGCCACGCCACGACGCGACGCGACGCCCTCCACACAAGCTCGCAAAACCAGTCACACACAAGTCAAGGACAAGGAGTGCAAAGAAACGCTAGAGGGATTCTAATTTCCGTTTGATTATGACCTCATCGCCTGTATTTCGATTCGTCCATCAGCTGAGGGGTATTTGACTTGATATAGACGTGAATCTAGGACGCCGACAATAAAGCGTATGAAAAAATAATCAATCCGAAAGCGGATACAGTGAACTCAGTTAATTCATAAATCTTCTGACAACTTGAGATTGTATTTTTGTAAAATGTGTACAAGTTACATGATTGCTCTATTTGTAGAGTAGTAACTTAGATTATTTAGGGGGTTCTAATCCTTGTTTTAATTTTTTTTTAATATATGATTTAATTTCATCACACAAATTTTGAATGAACTTAATGTATATATAGAAATACAAACATATATCCTTAGTTTATACAATACTATCTCCTAGGCAAACTCACCAAGGTTTCATAATTAATCTCTAGTAAATGTGGTTTATAAATTAACTGTAGTATATAGGCAAACCAGAATGTTGTTCGCTGAGCACTGGATACATACGGAGCTCGAGGTTTGTATAACATTGGCTAAATACGGTGTTCGAGGTTTGTCTAACATTGGCTAAATACGGTGTCCGAGGTTTGTATAACATTGGCTCAATACGGAGCTCGAGGTTTGTCTAACATTGGCTAAATACGGTGTTCGAGGTTGGTCTAAGATTGGCTAAATACGCTGTTCGAGGTTTGTCTAACATTGGCTAAATACGGTGTCCGAGGTTTGTATAACATTGGCTCAATACGGAGCTCGAGGTTTGTCTAACATTGGCTAAATACGGTGTTCGAGGTTTGTCTAACATTGGCTAAATACGGTGTCCGAGGTTTGTCTAACATTGGCTAAATACGGTGTCCGAGGTTTGTCTAACATTAGCTAAATACGGTGTTCGAGGTTGGTCTAACATTGGCTAAATACGGTATTCGAGGTTTGTCTAGCATTGGCTAAATACGGTGTTCGAGGTTTGTCTAACATTGGCTAAATACGGTGTCCGAGGTTTGTCTAACATTGGCTAAATACGGTGCTCAAGATTTGTGCAGCAGTGGATTAATATGATGGTTATGTTTGCCAAACAGCGGTCAAGTACGGTGTCTAATATTTCCAAAACAGGGGTCAAGTACGGTGTCTAATATTTCCCGAACAGGGGTCAAGTACGTTGTCTAATATTTCCAAAACAGGGGTCAAGTACGGTGTCTAATATTTCCCAAACAGGGGTCAAGTACGTTGTCTAATATTTCCCGAATAGGGGTCAAGTACGTTGTCTAATATTTCCAAAACAGGGGTCAAGTACGTTGTCTAATATTTCCAAAACAGGGGTCAAGTACGGTGTCTAATATTTCCCGAACAGGGGTCAAGTACGGTGTCTAATATTTCCCAAACAGGGGTCAAGTACGGTGTCTAATATTTCCCGAACAGGGGTCAAGTACGGTGTCTAATATTTCCCAAACAGGGGTCAAGTACGGTGTTTGATGTTTGCATTGCAGTGATACAGTACATTTTGTCTTGGCCTTCTAAGTAGTGTTCTATATGGCTTAAAATATCTTCGAAGTAAACGTGTCAAAATACGATGGAGAATGTCTTCCAAGCAGATGCTAAGATGGCTGCTATGACAATGTCTATTAATGGTGTCCAATATTGTTGAAATATTCAAGTTCAACTTACATCGCACAATTTGTACAAACACCTTAAAACTAACTTTATTTAGGGCAGATATTAACTCAAATAACCTAATCCTATCGAGAATAATTTTTATAATATATAATCTTCGAGAATAAAAATGTTCTCCAATTGAATTTTACTTTTCTATAGCCTAGAATCGAATTATTCTCTCCAAAACTTGTGGTTGGCTTAGAAAGTAATCAGACATGATTATATAAAAGAAATTGAAGTTTCGTGACCAAAATACTAGTAAATGAAGATAAGAAAGTATATAAATTAGGAATAAATATGTTTAAAAAATGTTCTATTTTGTATTCTTTCATCTCTTCACTAATTAAATACTCTTCTTACTAAGACAATAACAATTATACATTAAAGGTGTCTAAAATTGATAAAATATGCCTAGCTCTAGCATTCATTATGTGCTTATATGAATCTGAGTCCATATTAATCACTATAATTTATAGGTATTGCATCTAATATCAACGGTAAATATTATCACAAACAAATTTTTTTTCAATGTCAATTCTAAAGAAAAGTGTCACAGTGGAAGTGCTCAAAGTGAAAACAACTTTTTGGGAGGCGTGTTGTTACACGTTCTAATACTTTCACAAGATCAAGAATTAAAATCAAACGTAGGGACTTTCAGCGAATAAAGTTTATACTCAAATATTTGAATTGAAATGACGTGAAGATAAACTTTCATCCGCTTCTCTCGTTTAAGATTGAAAAAACATGTTTATGGAAAGAGGTGTAGAGATGGAAGTAATATAAACTATTAAATCTACTTTCATACGTTAATAACATTTCCTAAATGGAGAATTCGAAGCTATTTTGCTAAGTGGTTTGCACCTTGGCTTGACGAACTTAAGCACTATCCCACTTATACTACAATGTACGAAATATAAAGAGAAGGAAAAAAAATCAATAGTTCATCCGGTAAAGTATCTATTTCCTCTGCTGATGATACTTACCCTCTTTCGCTGACTAGTGTTCGCATTCACTCCAACTCGCACCTGGACATCTGGACAACATTGACTTGTATTAAAAATAAAATTCTGCTAACTTTTCTAAATAGACATACTTTCACAGACCTTTTCAGTCTAACTCCTGGCAGGAAGATTCCTATGGGTCATTTTGATTTTTTTAAATAATCAAATAGACTAAGTTTTAGACGATTAAAAAAAATACAAAAACTACGAATGGATAAAAAAAATAGAACATTTTGATAAGCTATGTTGTTTTTAGAATAATTTAAAATGCACCGTATATTTTTCATTATAATATTCTTAAACCTGACCAAATTAAGTGTAAATACATAGGGATTGGAAATACTACCTTGAGTTGCCGTTGCGTCAATAGTGGGCAACTTCCTTAACACGTTAATTAATATGTTTGGAAACCATAATTTTTCACAAATGGTTGATTAAAAATAAAAGATATAAAGTTAGGTGTAAATTTAACTTGTGAAAAATCACCCTCAGTTCACCCAGTCGAGAATCAAACCTCGAACTCCCCGTCAAGGATTACCAAGGGATTGTGAGCCAATGATTCTACCCTTAGACCACCACTGCAGGAGGGCAAATACTTAGGCCGATATGCTGGAACGGTTATTATCATACCCTAATAAACTTATGCGCTTAGGGCCATTGGAGTGTTATTGGCAAATATTTTTTTCATATTACAATTTTTATTTATAAATTGTTGTCCCCCTCCTGGCTTTAAAACGTTCCACTAACACTGGTTGTATTTAAGGACAGGTCATGGTTCGAATCAAAGTCAAGGGTACTAAGGCTGTTATTCTTAAATTATTTCCCACCATCCCTCCACACAATTTCGGGTGGTACTTTTCTGAAATTGTTACTTATTTTGACCAACCCCACTAGTGTATATAAGCAGATACCCCGGACGGGCACTAAGCGTGCACTAGATTGCACTGTATTTAACGGGTAGATTTGCTATCGAATACCGTTCGGGTGTACCAAGAGTTGTTTTCCTAAATAGTTTTCACCTCTCTCTACGCAAATACGGGTACATTAATTTCAAATTCTTCCTTACGTATTCTTATTCTACTAGTGTGGTTAACATAAATGATTCGGTCTACACACACAAAAAATAAGATGAGAAGAACAGGAAAGTAATTTTCACCGATGGCTGTACAATCGTTAAATGGATTAAATTTTGTAAGTGATTTAAGCCACTTTTATACCAGACTCAGGCAGTCAAATAGGGCTTACTGCTCTCCCAGGCCTTCCCTCCACCACCTCTTGACTCTATCCTCTTTTCATCGCGAGAATGTGATGTGACGTCACCTGGTCTCCCCGCTACCCTGCTCTAAACACGTGGACAATACGTTTGTGAAAAATATCAGCATTTGTTTGACTCCAGCCAGCCATTTCTATCGCCTTATTTCTAGAATCATACAAGTGGTAAAATAACAGTTTCCTAAAACTCAACTTACAAACGGAAATATATTCTTGACGTATGATAGGATAAATAACAGAATTCATTAATATTTCATTTTAAGTAAAATAATTTTGAAATAAAACTTAAACACAAATTAATTATTAAATATTTATATTATTCGATTTGTAAATTTGTTAAATATGACAATGATCAGTAAGCGTTAGTGATGATAGAACTTTATCAATTATAAATATTCCATAATTATATATACAGGATTTATTTTAATTTGAGTCAAATGTATTAGGGGCGTGTTCCCATCCCCCAGGGGATAAAAAAAGTTCCTATAAACAGTAGTCCAGTTCATTTTAAATCGTTAATCAACCCATTGCTTTGATGAATGAGTTGGATAAATACTTAATATCATCTCTGTTCTTTAGAGTTGTAATAATGTACTGTACATATGGGTTTCGTTTTGCTGATTTTTCATTTCTATTGTTGTTTGAAGAGAATAGTTGGCTGTGGAAGATCCTGCAGATTACTTCGGAGTAAGAGATAGTCAAGTGAATATATTCGATTAGGTAAATGGCATGTACACACCACATGTATGGTCTATTTTGCAGATGGAGATGCATTAAGAGCACGTGTACTTTATTCAGAAAGATACCTGACAGGCGTTTATTTTATCTAAGATTATTCACACAACTCCACCAACGTTTGCAAGAGATGGTATCACTTGAGAGAAGATTCTTTGACTGCGGAAGACCAATAGAGGCGCTACGAAATATTGACCTTGAGGTATGAGTTCTTCATAATCTGGATGAAAGTCTATCAGGTAGTACAAGAAGAGTGGCGTTAAGGAAATAAGTTAGTCATACAGCTATTTGGAACATTCTCCATGAAAACCTTCTGTACTCCTATCCCCTTCAACGCGTGCAAGGACTTACCTGAGGTAAATGTCTGCCACGAAGAACATTTTGCAAAAGCATTCAACAAAAGTGTGCTGTAGTCCTACATTTCTTTGCAGTTATCCTCTTTACTAATGATTCTGGTTTAACACGTGACGGGGTATTCAACTACCATAACAACTACATTTGGAGCGAAGACAGCCCGCATGGAGCGTGACAGGACAAACATCAACACAAGTTCAGTGTAAACGTTTGGGCTGTAATCATGCATAATCATTTGATAGGTCCCTATTACCTACCTCCACGCCTGATAGGAGACGTTAAACTCTGCAATTTCTTCAAAACTAATTTCAGTATTTAATAGAAAATGTACCTTTGGATGTCGTACAAATATGTGGTTCATGCACGATGGCGCCCCAGCTCACCTAGTCGGAGAGGCCGTTTCCCTCAATATGGATTGGTCGCGAGGAATCCATTGAATGGAATGATTTGAATTCAATAGATTTTTATCTACGGGGACATTTAAAAGTCGATTGTTTACGCAACTTCTGTACCTGATGTTTACGTTTTAATAGAACGTACTGAACACAGACTAAAATAATACATATAATTAGGACACTATTTTGAACACTTTTGTAACCAAATGTTCTGACTTTTGTTTTAGTTCGTTTTTATTAAACATTGTCTTGTTTGATTGCTTACTAGCCATTTAATTTTTTTTTAAAATAAAATTCCTCTCAACTCATAAACTAAGCGTTCTTAGATCCCTGTCCATACGAACTTTTTTGATCGTTGAGTCTATGGGAATACACCCCTAAAATATTTGACACCAATTAAAATACACCTTGTATAGCCATACACTAATTTATACTTTTTATATATTATTTTACGTTTTGATATTTCTAATTGAACGTGAGCTACTGCCTATTCAAGATATAAGAAAAATAATCTAAAGATATAAAAATATATTTCAATAAATTCTTTTAGCTTCTTGACATATTGCACATTCCTAACCCCACCACGCTCTGGCGTAACATGTGCTCTATTCTCACTCGGTGCATTTTTGCCGATGTGCTTCATAAAATAAGTTCAAATGTTCAAAACCATTTTGCATCCCACGTACAAATTAACGTTTTATGAAAGATCCGACTGAGTTATACATGTCTACAACATTCTGATTCATTTGAACTTAATAATTATGTCAAAAAATATAAAAACAGTTTTTAGAACCACGTCTTACTAACTATTCAGGTTATATGCATATGCACTAATTATGCTAACTAAGAAAGTTGAGTTTAGAGGAAGTGTATCATAATTTGTGTGTAGAGGGAGGGGAAAACAATTTTGTTAAATACCTAAATACACCTTACCAGGATATGAACCCTAATCTCCCTGTCATTGGCAGTCTAGCTCAGCATGAGAGTGACGACTTATACCTAGTGGCCACGGAATCAGGTTAAAATAAGTTGGACATGTATAGTTGTTTGTTGATTGGCCTTTTGTATGTGTCATCCATTTACCCCGAAAGAAAGTAACATTACCTAGAATTATTACACATGTTCGGATCATGTTATACCAATTTTTTTCTCACTATCATGTTTGGTTCCACTATGGTGTAGAATATAGGATAGGTTCATAGTGTAATACTTCAAGGTAATATTTCTATGTAAAGTACGTAAACACTTCACAGATAGCACATATCGCAAGCCACAATGAATTGACCTCAATAATTGTGTATCATACACGCTTCGTCTAATACCAGAATGGAACTTCAATGATTTTTTTTTAATTGGTCCACTAAAAAATGTCACTTTTCATAAATTTAGAAAGTTATTTAAAAATTGAGGGGTTATTAAGTTATACTTGTAATATGTAAAATCATGAGCTTCGTTGGCCGCGTGTTTTAAGCGCTACTCTCCCAGTCCGGACTGTCGATGACGGAAAGGTCGAGGTTTGAATCTCTGTTGGGTGAACTGAGGGTGGTTTTCAATAATGGTTTTTCAGATTATATCCAAGAAAATGTTGGTACACTTCCTTTAAATTATAATCTTCCAAATCCCTAATAGGTTACCATTAACGTAATTAGTACGTAAGTCTATAACCCGAACGGGTGGTAAGACGTGGTTCTAAAAATGTAAAAATGGCACCTACTTCATTGACCGCATGGTCTAAAGCACTACTTTCGCAGTAGACTAGACTGCCAACTACGGATAGATCGAGGTTCGATCTCAGTTGGGTGTACTGAGGGTGGTTTTTTCCAAAATTGTTTTCTCCTCTTCCTGCACGCAAATTTTGGTACACTCCCTTTAATTATAACCTTCCTTAGCCCTAAAACTACCAGCGTAATTAGTACATAAGTATATAACCAGAATGGGTAGTAAGAAGCGATGCTGAAAAAAAAATACTATCACGAGCTAGCACGCCCTAGCCAGCTGCGACTCTGAAGGACTTCTATCCTTAAAGTTTAAAAATTACATCTGGATATTTTGGCCAATTGCATTTAAAAAAATTGTATTCAAGCTAGAAATTTTAATGATAAATAGTGAGGAATGCCAGGTCTCCACCGTGGTTCGGATTCCACGTTAAACTGTAGGGCCTCCATTTCATCTCACAATCACCCTACCATTGCACATTAGCGTAAGTACGTATAACCCGAACGGGTAGTAAGACGCGGTGCTAATA
>CABEEJ010001028.1:177587-188772 GCA_901482245.1 Timema douglasi | reverse complement strand
ATCATTGCTGAGGGACTCACTGTGTGAACTCTGACCTATCATTGCTGAGGGACTCACTGTGTGAACTCTGACCTATCATTGCTGAGTGACTCACTGAGTGAACTCTGACCTATTGTTGTGATCACAACTTTATCACTTCCTTATAGCAGGTTATCAGTGTCACAAACATCTCACCAATCCACCAGGGGGAGAGAGAGAGAGAGAGAGAGAGTCACTCTTATTAAACTTCACAGGGAGACATTCTAACACCCTTGCTCCTGTATTTAGGTCCGCTGTGTTACTTCAATGACCACTTGCTGTGGCTTCAAGATGACCGCAACGCAGTCATCGGGGACCTGAGCGGACAGAACGCGGCGCTGATAAGCGGCATGAGCCTGTCTGGTCTAAATGTTGTGGCTGTGACAGATCCGGCCTTGCACCGGCACCCCCGTGAGTTCACAAGACTCGCATGGCCGTGAAACCGACACAGTTCGGGGGGGAAGACGTATTCTGCGACCAACACTTTGTATAGTTTCTCTCTATATTATCTACAACAACAAAAAAAAAACAACCTGGAATTACTTTATTAGGTTTCACAAATTTCCTCTTTTTTCAATAACTCGTACTATGTTCAAGAATAGTTCATGTTCAACTCTTATCGAACAATGTTCTAGTGAACATTGGTGTAGGAAAAATTTGTTGCAAGGGGGAGACCATCATAGAAAAATAGTTTTTGAAAAAGTTAAAGACTTATCTGATTCTTAATTTTCCTTGAAATCAACAAATTGCTATATTTAATAATATAGCATTGTTATGCTCTTTAGCATAATGTCAAGTAAATAATAACATGTGAAAGAGTGCTGTAGTTAAGCACCACTAATAAATCCATTGAGTAAAGCTGTATTAATACAATCATGTATATAATGTTGTGAGTAAATTAATATATGTATAACACTTTGTAAGTAAAGTAACACATATAATATTTGGTGACTGTGAATAAAGTAATACATATAACGCTCTATGAGTAAAGTAATACATATAACGCTCTATGAGTAAAGTCATACATATAACGCTCTATGAGTAAAGTCATACATATAACACTCTGTGAATAAAGTAATACATATAACGCTCTATGAGTAAAGTAATACATATAACGCTCTATGAGTAAAGTCATACATATAACACTCTGTGAGTAAAGTAATACATATAACGCTCTATGAGTAAAGTCATACATATAACACTCTGTGAATAAAGTAATACATATAACGCTCTATGAGTAAAGTAATACATATAACGCTCTATGAGTAAAGTCATACATATAACGCTCTATGAGTAAAGTCATACATATAACGCTCTGTGAGTAAAGTCATACATATAATGCTCTATGAGTAAAGTCATACATATAACGCTCTATGAGTAAAGTCATACATATAATGCTCTGTGAGTAAAGTCATACATATAACACTCTATGAGTAAAGTCATACATATAACGCTCTATGAGTAAAGTCATACATATAACACTCTGTGAGTACAGTCTGTTAATGTGTCACAGGTGACTACATCGGCGGGGAGGAGATAAACGTAATCCCGGAGACAGTCCAGAACTCTTCTATCCGAGTGTCCGGGAAGTGGGAGAAGTTTAGGATAGAGTGGGAGCCTGTGATCTCTGTCAACTATGACCAGGTATTCTACGAGGTGAAGGTGGATACGTTGGACCAAGGATACTCTGGCAAACCGGTGAGATAGATACTGACTGATAGTGTAATAGTAGAAGATAATGTTGAAAACACGCAGCTATGGGGCCTACTTACCGACAAGGGGGAAAAACTGCGTGGTTCTTATAACTACACACAAACTGGTACCACCCTCTTTCTTTTTATATTCACTGATTACTCTTCAACCTGCTTCTCTTATTGTTTGATTAACTTCCAACGTCCGTTCACGGTAGGAATTGTTTTCTGAAAGGCCTTTTTCCCTACCAGAAATCTATTATATAGTAGGATATTGGTAGGATAAAAGGCCTTTCAGAGAGTAATTCAAACCGTGAATGGAGTATACTTTCTTTTATTCTCTGACTAGACTCAAGATTATTTATCTTATTCTCTGGTTAACCTCCAATTTAAAAAAAATTATAATCTGAGTAGCTTTCAAATGTTTTCTCTCTCTCTCTCTCTCTGACTAGTCTCTATTTTATGTCTTATATCATCTAACTAGCCTTTAGCTTATTTCTTTATATTTTCTGATTAGCCTCTAGCTTATTTCTTATATTTTCTGATTAGCCTCTAGCTTATTTCTTATATTTTCTGATTAGCCTCTAGATTATTTCTTATATTTTCTGATTAGTCTCTCGCTTATTTATTCTACGACTAGCCTCCAACTTCCTTTTAATATTAACAGCAAGACATGTGAGGAATGACAGGCCTCCACCGTGGTTCGGATTCCACGTTAAACTGTAGGTCCTTCATTTCATCTCACAATCACCCTACCATTACAATCACCCTACCATTACACATTAGCGTAAGTGCGTGTAACCCGAATGGGTAGTAAGACGCGGTGCTAATAATAATAATAATAACAGCAAGACCATCAATTCAGTTTAGTTCTCAGAAATTTATATTATTTATTTTACAAACAGCTATATTATAATTATATATTATTATTATTATTGAAAAATAGTAGGTTCTACCTGTCATGGCTTCACCCGCAGTAATTGATAAAATCTTTTAATCTTTAACTAAACATTAAAATAAATAAATTAATAATTGATAACTTAAATAATATAAATTTCTTTTACTACAAAATATTATACATAATATTATATAATATATCTTATACATGAAAAGTTTAAACATCAGTATTGTAAAATTAATGTATACGAAAAGTTTAAACATTATTATTGTAAAATTAATGTAAAAGCAAAGGTTGGGAATAGTCCTATATGTTATTCCTGGACATTCTCTACCAAGGTACAAAGTTTCATTAGAATCCGTTCAGCAGTTTTGACGTGATTGAGTAACAAACATCCAAGCACATAAACTTTCGCATTTATAATATTAGTAAGATTATACTATTTAATGATTAAAAACACACTGAAAGCATGAGTGTGTGTGCCGAATTATGAAATTCAGTAAATTGAATTTCAGCAACAAGAGGTGACAACCGACTGGTACGTTGGCTACCATCATGTGGAGAACCTGCCTCCCTACTCGCGCTTGTTGGTAACTGTGAAAGCTTTCACTTACTGGGGGGCCTCGGCCCAGGTGAGGTCCTTTGTTCACTCCCCGGCTTCCACCCCGACTGTGCCCGTCAACCCTCGAGTGTTCGTGTCCTACAGTCGCAGCCCAGTGCAGGACAAACAGGTGAGGTCGCTTGTTCTCCACCCTGACTGTACCTGTCAACCAACAAGTGTCCAACAGTCGTAGTACAGTGCAGGACAAACAGGTGAGGTCGCTTGTTTCCACCCTGACTGTACCTGTCAACCAACAAGTGTACCACAGTCCAGTACAGGACAAACATGGCGCCTTTACTTATCGTGAACTATAAATTACCTTTACCTTTCTTTCCTTCTGTGAACACCAACATTTTTGACCCTCCAGGATTGAGACTTCAGTTTCTTTAAAGCTACTAAACATCGGCTGAGACAACAATGCATCAAAGTTCTCATCCAGGTCTGAGGCTAAGCTTATACCTATGGAGAAGTTATGGGTTAGACACGGGCAACAATACGAGCGGTGCATTCTGTGGAGAACCAATGGTTTGAATAAGCATTATGGGGTTCAAGTCTCTGTACTTGTCTTCATTTTCTAAATTTGCTGTGATTGTTGACAGGAAATAATGGCGGTGTTCCGTTGGGACCCTCCCGTATCCAGGAATGGAGTGATTGAAGGTTACAGGGTCAAGAGCTGGCTCATGGCTCCTGAGGGAGAGATTCACATGAATGACTCCTTCCTGGCTGGAGTGGAAAATCGGGAGTACATTGCTCGGCAGCTTCTACATAACGCGACATACTTCTTTGAGGTATGTTTCCATTGCAACATATCTATCGGATGGAAAATGACCTATAATGAACACAGATTATGGGGGTAATATACAAATCTCTTCAAAATCCTTTGTTTTTACCTTCATTTTAAGATAAGATAAAAAAATTGTAATGCGATGGTACGATACACCTTAGAAGATCTTAATAGTTTATAATAAATCAAGCAATTTTTATCATGTCACTGGACACTAAATAAGTTAATCAATGATGTGAAAGAGATCTAGCTCAACATTCTTCAAAAGTGACATTTTCTGTTGCCATTATTTGTGTCTATGATCTTTGAAGTTAAGTTGTTGTTGATCTACAAAGTATTATTATTATTATTATTAGCACCGCGTCTTACTACCCGCTTGGGTTATACGCACTGACGCTAATGTGTAATGGTAGGGTGATTGTGAGATGAAATGAAGGACCTACAGTTTAACGTGGAATCCGAACCATGGTGGAGGCCTGGCATTCCCCACATTCACAAGATGTCTTGTCAGAGGTGAAGGAAGGGCTTGGCAATCAGATAAATCTGTGCCGGGACCGCGGATTGAACCCTGGCCCCCAGCACAAAAGTCCGACACCTTACCCCTAGACCGCCAGGTCACCATCTACAAAGTAGAGTTAAAAAAATATCAAGAAACACCTCCAGTAATATTATTTATAAGGATGATCTGATATTCAACCATTTATCCAACTTTAAGATTTGATAGATTTTCATTTTAAATTTATTTATATTTGGCTAATCTTAGAATTAATATATTCTCAAACAAATGCAGTTTGAAGAGCAAAGTAAGATATTTGTTGGTCTCTAAGTTATCTCTAAAAATATTACATAATGTTGTTGTCCTAACCCCCAAAGGTGCAAGCCTTCACGGTGATGGGCGACGGCCCCACCACGAACCCAGTTCAAGCAGATCTGGATGTGGAGACGCCAGTTCCAAAGTTGCTCCTATCTACACCTGACGCTATCAAGGTCACAGACTGTGATCGTCACGAGAACCAAACTCTCTCCCTGAGTAGTGGACCTCCAGTGGACGTGGCCTTCATGGGGCAAGAGGGGAGGGTGTTCTGGGTGTCAGAGATGCAAGAGCTCATATCCTCAGACATGGACGGCGGTGGAAAGGTCAAGGTACGACTCTGATTCATATTAGGAGCCATGGACATTAATTGCAAGGTCAAGGTACGACTCTGATTCATATTAGGAGCTATGGACATTAATTGAAAGGTCAAGGTACGACTCTGATTCATATTAGGAGCCATGAACATTGGTTGCAAGGTCAAGGTTCAACTCTGATTCATATTAGGAGCCATGGACATTTGTTGCAAGGTCAAGGTTCAACTCTGATTTATATTAGGAGCCATGGACATTAATTGCAAGGTCAAGGTTCAACTCTGATTCATATTAAGAGCCATGGACATTAATTGCAAGGTCAAGGTACGACTCTGATTCATATTAGGAGCCATGGACATTGGTTTGGTTGCAAGGTCAAGGTATGACTATGATTCATATTAGGAGCCATGGACATTGGTTGCAAGGTCAAGGTTCAACTCTTGATTCATATTAGGAGCCTTGGACATTAATTTCAAGGTCAAGGTTCAACTCTGGTTAATATTAGGATCCATGGACATTAATTTCAAGGTCAAGGTTCAAATCTGGTTAATATTAGGAGCCATGGACATTAATTTCAAGGTCAAGGTTCAACTCTGGTTAATATTAATATTCTAGTGATTATTAATTAATTTATAGAACCACACAATATTAAAGGTTTAGAGTTGAAATTAGAATACTGTTCACTTTTGATTAACTGGAAAAGATAAATATATTGGTAAAATTGTGAAATTAATTCACATTAGATAATAGTTTTTATAAATATAGGAATACCCAAACCTAAGAACTTAAATTTGTTACAGAATCCTGACTGTTTTTAAATATTTAGGCAGAAAATCCATAGTGCAATTGAATGTTTCCAGATGCTCGTACTGAACGGCACTGGGCTGAGTATCACGGTGGACTGGGTGGGTCGCTACATATATTGGTCTGAGATGGATGAAACCGGATCCGGGTCGGCCATATTCCGTCTGGACCTGAGTCAACAAGGATCCGTCCAACCCGAGCTGGTCCTGAGGAGGAATCGTCTCATTCACAAAGTGGATATCTCCCCCTTCCAGAGGTCAGTTTAGCAGTAACGTGAAACACTATTATTATTATTATTAATAATATCACCCCCCGTCTTACTACCCGTTCGGGTTATACGCACTTATGTTAATGTGTACTGGTAGGGTGATTGTGAGATGAAATGGAGGACTCTACAGTTTAACGTGGAATCCGAACCACGGTGGAGGCCTGGCATTCCCCACATTCACAAGATGTCTTGTCAGAGGTGAAGGAAAACGTGAAACAGAATCTGACTGCCGCAGAACTTAGCTCATTAGTTTCAGGGGCTGCTTCACTTTAAGTGAGCAATCAAAATACTAGTTGGAAGAATGCATTAGTTTAAGCTCTACTTGGTTTTGAAGGAGGTTCTTCCAGAGTAAAGACTAGTCATGAAACAAGAGAGTAGAACATAGACAAGACCAGCGTTCCAACTTTTTAAGTTCATAGTACCTACACTTTTTTTTTTTGCAAGACGTCCTACTACCTGTTTGGGCTATACACCTGTGCATTAATTACATTAATGTATTAGGGATTAGTAAGGTTACATTTTAGAGAAAGTGTACACACATTTTTGTGGAAGGAGAATGGAAAACCATTTAGGGGAAACCACCTTCAGTGCACTTGACCAGGATTGAACCTAGATCTTCCCCTCTTCGGTAGTCTAATACATAATGAGAATAGTGCTTTAGACCATGTGGCCACCAGAGTGAGTCACGGTACACTTGAAACACCTGAATTTTGTGCTGTACACTGTTTTGTTCCGGGTACACGCCACAGCAACAGAACATGGCTTACCCACCCAGTCCAACTGTTGTGCGATAAATCAGAATTAGGAACGTTTAGAATAATTTTACATGACGTGGCTTCAAATGTTCCAATGAAGTTTTGTTTCTGTGCCCGCTTCTTTAACATTAATTTTTAAACATTTCATTTAAACCATTAATAATTAGGGTAAGCCATAGCTATAAGTTTGTGCAAAAACTTTTGATCTTTTCAGATGTATTTAAAATAGATATGAGTTGAAATCACTAATTTACAAATCGGAATCTCAAATCCGAGTCCGAATTTTGGAATGATTATGAACATAAGAGGTAAATTTATTAGAACATAAAATACAAATAGTAATTAAATGTTAATATTTTTTCTTATAAAGCACACATAACATTCACACATTCGGTTAAGTGTTAAATTTCTGTTCTGGGGCATTATTGTTGAATCTATCCTATGATTATAGTTGGTTTTGAACCACCAAAAAGTAGGATTAGAGTTCTAAAAGGAATTACACTTAAAATATTGGATAAAAAAATATTTATTTTATGGATTTTACTCTTGAATCCTTGAAGCTTAAATACCCTTAAGGATGTGATATAGTCAAAGATTCGAGAATCCTATCCCTAATATAAAATATCAGTAAATATGAGTAAGTAGGCAATGCAGACAACGCACGATTGCTTCGCGTACGAAACTTAATTCATATTCTTATTAGGGTGACCTGCCGGTATAAGGGTAAGGTGTCGAACTTCTGTGCTGGGGGTCCGGGGTTCAATCCTCGGTCCCGGCACAGATTTATCTGATTGCCAAACACTTACTTCACCTCTGACAAGGCGTGTATTAATCACAACTTGTGGATGCATGTAGTGCCAGGCCTCCACCGGTCGCTCTGAGCTGTGGCTACAAAGCACATGTAGCTCACCACCGCGGCACACCGTCTGGGGAACACTGGACTAGACTATCAGCCGAGATTTACTGGAAAGTCCGCATGACTTTTAATTAAGTAAAGTAAAAAAATACTGGTTCCTTACCTGTATAAATAAAACAATAAAATTGTATACTACATACTTTATGATAGTAGAAGTTTAATTAAATACATTCCCTGCTTTTTAGTGTGCATAAATATTTTATTTGATTGAGAGAGCTTGCAACCCAAAGGTCAGTTTGATGTGTTTACTCATGCATTCAGAGCACTCATCCCTCTGAACTGGCCAGTGTGACCCACCCACTCCATCTGGGAGTATGCCTATGTACTTAGAACATCGTGAATAAGTGTGGTGGTTTCCTGTTGCCTTCAGCATTGAATTTCTATGAGCGAGTGAGAAAGTTCCTACACAATTTTGCCGGAAAAGGCATCCTGTATTTTGTCTATTTTTACATTGCTCAATCGACATGGAGCTTTACTTCTTATTCGAAGGATGCTGTGTTAAGGATTTTTGTCGCTCGGTCAAAATCTGTTTGCCTCAGCTGGATTAGAACCCATGTGCTCCGGGTCTTGAGGCGAGCACTTTACCCCAAGACCACTGAGGTTGACATAAATATTTTGTGGCTTTATTTATTATACTCGCTTTGCTCGTTGTGGGCTCCGCCCTCAAACCTACGATGAGTGTAAACTAATGCGTTGTTTTGAACGTAAATTTATTTTTACAATATTATAATTCTAGCTGTCCCATAAGTGTGTTAGAAAATTAAAGAATTGTGAAAAATATGCAAAATTTACCTAAAATCAAAAATCTAGCTCTGGTACAATTTGTTTTTTTGATAGGTCTTACCATCTAGCCACAAGAGGCCTCCAAAGAAAGGTCTGCACCGAATTTAAAGTTAATCCGCCATTTTGAATTTTTTCCGGGGGTTAAAAATAATTTCTCTAAACTTTTTGGAATGTTCCCGTCGGTTACGGGCTACAAGCTAAAAGTTTGCCAAATTTCATGTTTCTAGCTCATCTGGAAGTGGGTAAACATTAATGTCGGTGAGTGAGTCAGCCGTGTGGCTTTATAGTATAGTGATACACACACACACACACACACACAATATTTATGTCATCCTTGGTGGGTTGTTAATAGGTTTTTTTAATTACATTTTTTGAAACATTAATATAATCTTGTTCTTAATTCAACATCTGTTGTAATAATTATTTTCGCCCCGACTAAGATTCTTGTCTACATGGTAATACCAAATTTGTTTTATTTGTAATTTAAGCAGCGCTGACAGTGGATTAAAATAAACATGTAAGTTTTAAACTGCATGAAGATATATTTTAAAACTTAAACATGTATTAATACATGTACATCTGGATGTGTTTGTTTAGGACACCTTAGGATTAGGACCACACTTATAGATAAATATTTAATGCTAAATACACTAGAAAACACATAATTACCCCAGCCTGAATTTGATCTAGGGAAATCCTGATTTGAAAGCATGTGAGTTTCAAACACAACGTAAGTGATTGAGCATGAAGGACAACATTTAATCAGAAATTTGATTTGTTTACCATTGTGTGTCCCCATTTTCAAAGTCTTGTACCAACTATTCGCGTTAAGAGTTGCAAATTTTAAACTTATCACAGATGCATGAGAATTACTGAGATTGAATAGAAGTTTTGTAGAGTTAAGGCCAGTTTCATAGTCAAGACTTAGTGAGCCTCAAGTGCGGTGCAGTACTAAATATGAGACGACATCTACCTAGAGCAGAATAGAATGGGCCAGTTTCACGTATGAAACTGTCTCATTCCAATCTGCTCTAGGTGAGTGTCGTTCTTTATTCAGTATAGCACCGCACTTGAGGCGCACTAAGTCTGACTATGAAACCGTGTTTTAATCTTGGTCACTCACTCACTCAATGAAGTGTGGCAAATTTTTCACCAATTGAACAAGGTGTTTAAGTACATATGACAATGTAAGGCGTTTAAGGCATGTTAATAATTTTATTTCGATATGTCATGGTACTATAGCATTAGGAATGAAGATGTAAGGTATAAAGTTGGGCTACAAGGAGTACATGAGATAGTAGAGAAAGCTAGGATGAGATGGTATGGACACGTAATGAAGATGAGATAGTAGAGGAAGCTAGGATGAGATGGTATGGACATGTAATAAAGATGAGATAGTAGAGAAAGCTAAGATGAGATGGTATGGACACGTAATGAAGATGAGATAGTAGAGGAAGCTAGGATGAGATGGTATGGACACGTAATGAAGATGAGATAGTAGAGAAAGCTAGGATGAGATGGTATGGACACGTAATGAAGATGAGATAGTAGAGGAAGCTAGGATGAGATGGTATGGACATGTAATGAAGATGAGATAGTAGAGGAAGCTAGGATGAGATGGTATGGACATGTAATGAAGATGAGATAGTAGAGGAAGCTAGGATGAGATGGTATGGACACGTAATGAAGATGAGATAGTAGAGGAAGCTAGGATGAGATGGTATGGACACGTAATGAAGATGAGATAGTAGAGGAAGCTAGGATGAGATGGTATGGACATGTAATGAAGATGAGATAGTAGAGGAAGCTAGGATGAGATGGTATGGACATGTAATGAAGATGAGATAGTAGAGGAAGCTAGGATGAGATGGTATGGACATGTAATGAAGATGAGATAGTAGAGGAAGCTAGGATGAGATGGTATGGACATGTAATGAAGATGAGATAGTAGAGGAAGCTAGGATGAGATGGTATGGACATGTAATGAAGATGAGATAGTAGAGGAAGCTAGGATGAGATGGTATGGACACGTAATGAAGATGGAAGGTGAGAGGATTCAAAGAATATTAATGGATATGTAGTATGTAGGGAAGAGACTGCAAGGGAGACCAAGGAAGAGATGGGAGGAACAGATAGCAGCAAGTGTGCAAGTGAGAGGAGGAGAGTGTAAGAGAGTGTGGGAGGAAGAATGGTGGAAGGACAGAGGGATATGGAGACATTTCACTAAACAGAACTGACCACAGGCTGAAAACAGTTCACGAGGATGAGGATATCATGGTACTAGTGCGTGTTTTTGTTGAGCGATGCCAAACGGGTGAACATGTCGAGTGTTGTTACAGCTCCTTGTACTGGGTTGAAACCTCCAGGGCTGGGATTGGTCACCTCATGACCAGAAAGACCAATACAGGAGACGTGCGACCATTCTTCACCGTTACAACAGTGCGCAGGAAGTAAGTAGAGCCACATTATGTACGCAAGATTAAGTAGATTACATTCAGAGGCATCACCATGGGGGGCGGGGTGGGGGGGGGGGGGGGGGTTC
>CABEEJ010001028.1:138224-166322 GCA_901482245.1 Timema douglasi | reverse complement strand
GGGGGGGGGTCAGTGATTGGGCAAGTCCAAACAAGTGTCGCGAGTATAAACATTTCACTGTCATGTGCATGAAAATATGTGTTTTCGAATGCGCTTAGGTGGCATTGTCTCCCCCGAGACTATGAACGATAAAAAGTGCTAAACTTGCATTTTCAACACCACAGATATTCGGAAGTTATCTATAAGTATGTATATCAAAGTTGAAAACATGAATAATAATATTATTTTTCAACATTAGAATTTGAGTATAAGATCTATGTTATTAAACACTTTGATGTACCCCACCCTCCCCGCATGTACATGTAGACATTAGAGCTCACCCCTCCCACCTCCCCTCAAAGCGTTACGGTGGTTTATGGATGACCCCTTAAGAGAGACATCAGTTAATAACCTTATTTCGGTGTGGTTTTCGACCATGAAGAGTAATTATTGGTACAGTTAGGTGAAGTGATGGTTGATGAATCTCATTAAAAGTGTAATAATATTTTCTTGTAGCCCCATCACCTCCCCGGAATGTGACAGCAGTGGTTCTAAACCCTACCGTTGTGGAGGTGAGCTGGCTACCTCCCCAAGAATTCAACGATGAGACAGTCTCTTATCAGGTGAGCCTCTCAAGATCCAGTCAATTGTAGCGTGGAATGCTCAGTTAGCACATTCTGCAACCTTGCTAAGCGGCCATGCTCTGCTACCACATAACAATTGTTACATATGGAAAGCTTATCGACTTACATTTAACCCTAGTAACGCATGTTACCAACATAACATCTTATATGTACGCCTTCCCTGATGAATCCATGAACCATATTTTGGCTATACTTAAGGGTTAGTGCCCCAACCTTACATGGGCTGCCTGACAAGACCAGGGTGGATCCAACGCTACAAAATAAACCCAATGTCCTTGTTCTGATTTTATATTTTAAACTGTCGGTGGTGCAACTAGTCAGGTTTTACTCCTCACACACTTTTAACAATGCCACTCCACAACAATGATTAGTATGTTATCTTAGCTTGTAACTACGACCGTAATCTAGAGTCGGTTACAAATAATACCAAAGGGAGGATAACACAAATTCTAATGCAAAGCAATAAAAATATCACCATTCAAATAAACAAACAAAAATGAAAACTTTAGACAGACATGTTGTCAATTTGACAGCAAAATATAACTAAAGAAACACCCAAACAACATGATCAAGTATTGATTAATCATTTAAGTTCTTAAACAAACAACACCAAGCAAGATATTTACAGGGAGAAGTCCCAAAACAACAATACACAAACCCACTTTAATATTTATAAGTTAAGCCCAAAATTAATATATGTATTATGATAGAAGCTAAAAAGAATTAATACTAACTTGCAAAACATTAAATGGGAGAAGCCCAAAACAACAATACCCAAAAACATTACTGACAAAATACAGAATGGGAGAAGCCCAGAAACAACAATACCCAAAAACATTACTGACAAAATATAGAATGGGAGAAGCCCAGAAACAACAATACCCAAAACATTACTGACAAAATATAGAATGGGAGAAGCCCAGAAACAACAATACCCAAAAACATTACTGACAAAATATAGAATGGGAGAAGCCCAGAAACAACAATACCCAAAAACATTACTGACAAAATATAGAATGGGAGAAGCCCAGAAACAACAATACCCAAAACATTACTGACAAAATATAAAATGGGAGAAGCCCAGAAACAACATTATGCAAAAGCGTATCAGTATTCAAGTATTAAAAGATAAATCGTAAACATCTAGAAGGTGAAGACCTAAGTCGATTAATTATTATAGGAGAAACTAAAAAACCACCTTATCATCCATTCATTATATAAATTTCTCAAGTTCGAAAGGTTAGATGGAAAGATTCTAGTGTTAAAGTTGAATTCAACAGAAACAAACCGTCCTAACAATATGGTCATAATAACGACAACAATTATAGTGGGATAATCTCGAAGTTTCCTGGCTTACATGACGTTGATGTTGGTAGATGAGTCCAAGCTAGCACTGCCACCGAAAATATTTATTTGGTCGAAGTCGAAGTCAAAATAGCATGCTCTGATGCTCCCTGAAGGGGAGCACGAGAGCAAGTTCCAACACGTACCGACCAATTGGTCATAACAATACCCAAAAACATTACTGACAAAATATAGAATGGGAGAAGCCCAGAAACAACAATACCCAAAACATTACTGACAAAATATAAAATGGGAGAAGCCCAGAAACAACATTATGCAAAAGCGTATCAGTATTCAAGTATTAAAAGATAAATCGTAAACATCTAGAAGGTGAAGACCTAAGTCGATTAATTATTATAGGAGAAACTAAAAAACCACCTTATCATCCATTCATTATATAAATTTCTCAAGTTCGAAAGGTTAGATGGAAAGATTCTAGTGTTAAAGTTGAATTCAACAGAAACAAACCGTCCTAACAATATGGTCATAATAACGACAACAATTATAGTGGGATAATCTCGAAGTTTCCTGGCTTACATGACGTTGATGTTGGTAGATGAGTCCAAGCTAGCACTGCCACCGAAAATATTTATTTGGTCGAAGTCGAAGTCAAAATAGCATGCTCTGATGCTCCCTGAAGGGGAGCACGAGAGCAAGTTCCAACACGTACCGACCAATTGGTCATACCGTGTGGTCCGCAAAAATTTAAAAACGGTAATTTGTCAGTATATATAGCTAAACACAGCATAAAATAGTGACAATGAAGCTCTCCAATCACAACATAGGATGTCTGAGAAAATTTACCCTCGTTCTCCTTAGTTCAAATCACATGCTCCAATCGGAATCGACATTTAAAACTTTAATTCTGCCCTTGGCCACGTATTGCGCACTCTGTACGAAACTTCTTGATGTTGTGTGCTCACCTGGCTCGAACGCTGGTAAAGCCGGCTGTAAACTAGGTCAACGGCAGGTCGCACAACGACCCAATACTAGCGCTCGACTCTGGTACTAGGTTCCAATCATGCCCACACGGTGCGCGACCAATCTCGCGGTAGAACATGTTGCTTGCTCCATTCTGCCACTCAGTAAAACTCCCACAAACTTAGTTCGAGAGGCGCGGCAGTACTCTCCTCCGAAAGGGTTATAAGCCGGGATCCAACAGGCCATGCATGGTAACAGGATCACCTGGGCGTTAGGAGGTGGCGAGAGCTGTAGAGCCAAGCCCGTGCTATTAGGGTTGCAAAGTCGCCAGCCGGTGGCAGGACAGTGGGAACAGCAGACCACAGTAGAAAACCATATTGAAGCGGGCGCCACGCTTCAATCTAGACTTGACCAAAGTGCGTACAGTCAGTCTTGCGATGAACGCTGAGCAATTAGATGCTAGGTAGTACCTCCACCACAAGCGAGTTCCAACAAGTGACTGATCAGATTGTACTAGCCACTCTGTAGTTGACTGCCATACCCATTGCATTCTGTGTAAACAACTGACCACATGGCTGGCTGGCCACGTATGCACCGCAACTCGCTGGTCACTGCCGCAAGACTCCATTCACTCTGTTGACCATGGCGACAGAACCGCCCCGACCTGACGGCTAGTGCAAGGGTGGCCTTACTTTGACCTGAGAGGCCAAGTGAATATCAGTGAACCTTAGCTTTTGGTTTGATTAGATAGTTCGAAGCGCCAACTGATTTTTGAACACCATGTGTTGATGCTCGTGCAGGTACACTGGCGCAGTGAAGAGATGGTAGGAGGGGAGCGCAGGAAGGGGGAGAAGATCGTGAGTGGAACATCCTTCCCGGACGCTATACAGACGGCCAGCCTGAGTCTTCTGGCCGGACAGACCTACTTTATATTGGTGAGTCACAACAAAATGGAGGAAAGGGTTTGATTAGACTTAATCTGATTCTCCTCATCTGCTGAAAACTGTAGATAACTGAAGATATGAAGATCGAGGTTTGAATCCCGATCGAGTCCACTGAGTGTGGTTTTCCTAAATGGTTTCCCATGAACCTTCTAAGCAAATTCAGGTACATTACCTCTAAAATGCTCCCTTTCTCATCCCTATCTTATTAGGGTAGTTATAATATATGTGTATATTCTGGACAGGTAATAAGACACTGTGATTAAAAAGTAAAAAAAAAAAGCTTTGGCAAACTCTTCTTAGACACAAAAGTCCATTTTGTAGCCAACCAAATTGAATTTTTGTATTTTATTAAATAGGTTGCTTTTTTAAATAGTCACAAAGGCTGAGGAATAGTGCTACCTGAATCAAGGTAGTTTGTTAACTTTACTGTACACATGTCAATCAGGAATTAAAATTTGTTTTCCAAATACCAACATATGAATTTATAAGTCTGGGATCTCCTGATTATTTGGAGAGGCAGACTCGCTCATATCCTAAGATATTTGCACTTGAATTCAAATACAAAGTCCTCTAAAGATGGCTGAAGCACATCAGCGTTCTCGCTCTTGGTAGCGCCCTTGTAGTGATTGAGATGTGTGTGTTTGTAAGGTGCGAGCCAACTCCTCAAACAGCGCTACCTCCAGTGACAGCGGAGAAGTCCAGGTTCAGATGTTCCCTGAACCCAACGACATATTGCTGCTATATGCCACGGCTTACAGCCTCAACATATCCTGGTCTCCATCGCCCAATGTCAGCGTTGTCAGGTATAGTTTCAACCTTGTTATCTTGCTTACAGCCTCAACATATCCTGGTCTCCGTCGCCCAATGTCAGCGTTGTCAGGTATAGTTCAACCTTGCTATCTTGCTTACAACCTCAACATATCCTGGTCTCCGTCGCCCAATGTCAGCGTTGTCAGGTATAGTTCAACCTTGTTATCTTGCTTACAGCCCCAACATATCCTGGTCTCCGTCGCCCAATGTCAGCGTTGTCAGGTATAGTTCAACCTTGTTATCTTGCTTACAGCCTCAACATATCCTGGTCTCCGTCGCCCAATGTCAGCGTTGTCAGGTATAGTTCAACCTTGTTATCTTGCTTACAGCCTCAACATATTAAGGTCTCCGTCGCTCAGTGGCAACATTATCAGGTATAGTTAAACCTTGTCATCTTGCTTACAATCATTATATTTCAAACATTTTCTATTAATTAAATAATTAATTTATTTAAGAGCTTTAATAACTGTCTAAACCTCAACATAAGACATCTTCACTTGCAAGTTTTTAAACTAAGTCTATATCGCTGTGTACAGGCGTGAGATTCAGTGGTGCGAGATGGGCAGCGGCCAATGGCAGAACCTTCCTCTGCAGGACGCTACTGGGGAGGTGAAATACTTCATGAGGAACCTCAGGCCCAAGACTCAGTACACATTCAGACTGACTATGGAGTACGCCCCATTCCAAGAGCTGTACGTCTGGCCCTTGGATGGAAGATTCACTTACGAGACGCTTGGTAAGCCGGTCACAATGTTACAATCCTGTTATGATCACATTTATAACAATGGCATTCAATTTTTATACACTTTATTATTAATTTTGAATCTTTACTTTCTCGCTATCTTACAGGTAGAGAAAGTATTGTGATCGTCAAAAAAAATTGAACTCGAAATTTTAATGAATGTCGACGTTTCATGACCTCCGAATCTGAAAAAGTGATTTTTGAATTTTTGTTTGTCTGTACCTCCAACGAGAGCCTAAATTATTTTACCGATCAGGCTAAAACTTGGTATATAAGATTTTCATAAGGTTGCCCCAAGGGGTTTTTGGAATTGGATATTTGATCCTAAAATTAAGGGTAACTTACTTATGGGCGAAAAAAGAAAAAGTCAATTTTCTCAAAATTGGCTTCTTTAATGATTTTGATTTAATTTAATTTCTAAACATTTATGAATATTCTAAACAAAATGGCTACTCTCAATAATTCGGCAAAATTACTTTAAGGCCTCTGGTCTGATGCGTAAATTATCTTTTTTTATAATATTTCCTAAACTATTTGAGATATGAAATTACTTATCATTACAAGTATGTAGGTCTATTTATAATAAGCATATTTTATTTGAAGCATATATTTACAATACCAATAATTTTCAAGCTTTACGCAAATATAAGGTAAAGTTTTGCAATTGTAAAAAAATGTTTAACTTGAAATGTTGATGGATGTCGACATCTCATGACCCCCCAAACTCTAAATTGTGGTCTTTGCAATGCCGTCTGTCTGTGTGTCTGTTTAAACTTAAAACTAAGAGTGGTTTAATAAAGGGCGAAAAGAGAAAAAATCGATTTTCTCAAAATGGGCTCTAACAATTTTGATTAAAATTCGTATCTAGGTGTTGATTAAGATTATAAATAAACTAGCTATTTTCATTTTCCCATGAAAATGACTTTTGGGGTACTTTACAGAAGCAGAGACTTCTGTATCTCCGCAACTATTTGAGATGCTAAATAATAATAATAATAATAATAAACATTGCAAAATTGTAGTAGTATTAAAAATAAAAACTTTTATAAAATATATTTTTATAAAACCAACTGTTTCTGAGATATTGGCAAATATAGTAATACACTTTTGTGAGCTTTAGTTGTAAAAAAAAACTGCTTAAATTTTAACGCAGTAATTATTCAATGCCATAGAGTAATTAAATATAAGTAAGTTTCTCAAAAAGTTTATGTTGTTTTTCCTTAAACCTCTCATGAGAAATATTTGTACAACAATGATCTATCTCCATTTCAAACTCAATAGTCAATATTTACATTTTTTATTGGTCAAAATTTATGAATGAGGAATTTAATAGCAATGTGATGGCATGATGATTTGCAACACCTAATAAAATGTCGACAATTTTAACCGGAAGTTGAAATTTTAATACGAAGTGTTGACCCTTGTGGACCAAAATTGATCTTTTTTATTGGTCCAAACATACAAATGAGGACACTAATTCTTTAAAAATTAAATTATAAATTTTAAAACCAAAGCTAAAAAAAAAGTTTTACATAAGTATAGTGAAATTATGCTTGGGTTTGCTAGTGTATATTATTTCGTTTCACATATATTACGAGTTTTGGGTAAATATATCCATTTTTAAACAATAGAGTGAGAAAGTCCTTGCGGAGTTTCGTACCATTTATTCTATAAAATGACATCCTTGTTTCTTCATGAATGGGATATTTAATCACTGCTGGGTCAGCTTTTGGCTTTTCTTAACAGATCTATTTGATCTTAACAACACTGAGTCCGATCATAATAAATAAATATATCATATGATCATAGCACATCACCTGATCATAATACTGCACAATCTGATCATAATACATAATCTGGTCATAAGACATCACATGATCATAGCACATCACCTGATCATGACACATCATCTGATCATAATACATAATCTGGTCATAAGACATCACATGATCATAGCACATCACCTGATCATGACACATCACCTGATCATGACACATAATCTGGTCATAAGACATCACATGATCATAGCACATCACCTGAACATGACATATCATCTGCAATTGTGTCTGGTGATCCACAATATGTCCAGGGCTGATGTGAATGGCTGTGCGCATAGGTTTTCATGATGCAATAGATATCTAGGGACAGGGTATATGTTTTTTTTATATAATTTCTAATGTAAAATGACATTTGCCGGTGGAATTTATTTCTGTCTGAAAGATGTTTATATCTTTGTAACCAGCACTGAGTCCAAGCTTTATCACCTCCAAACATATTGATGATTGCTTTGTTTGTGATTGTGTGATGCAGGAGACCGCCCCAGCCCCCCTGGTGTACCCAAGGTCCAACAATTGGGTCGAGACACCTACCAAGTGTGGTGGGAGCCATCTCAGGAGAACGGGGCCGTTATCGACAGCTACTCGCTGGAAGGGATGGAGGAGGGAGGGGAGAGGAGAGATGCAGGCAACCACTCAGCCCAGCAGCTGGGCTGGGACATCTACTACAACGGCAGTGGTGAGATCTCAAACTAGCTCCATCATCGCTCCTTTATTACCAATTATAAGACAAAGAACATTATTAAATTACAACCTACAGGCAATATAGAATAACTGTAGAGTTAATAGTTTGTCTGTTGTAAGCTTAGTGCAATATCTACTGCGCACGGAGGTTTGAAATTTTAAAAATCAATAATCCCTGTGTACAAACATGTGCACCTCAAAGCCGGAATGTTAACATTTTTATTAGATTCTGTAGAATTGATTAAAAACCTAGTCAGACGCAAAGAGGCCATGAGCAATGCAGGTCTTAAAGGCACAAACTTTAAAGTTACCTTTCACTTACAGTCATTGAACTAAAAAAAAATTCTCCCACCTACTTCCAACTAATCTGATATAATCTAAAAACTATGTATGGCAAACTTTAGTTCCAATAAATGAAAGTTCCAGCATTAAATCAAACAGCAACATTTAGAAAGTAACCAATTTTTTTTTTCAATGCTTGGTTTAAAACTTAATGTAGGCCTACGCAACGTGGCCTTACTGTTCTAGTTATCTTGTGCAGATTAGACATGGTTGATTTGTATAGGTCTCTTATTTTATTATTTTGAAGTTGTTATTATGAGGTTGGATGGATGAAAAAAGATTTAAATCATACATTTTGAGGAATTGAGAATCTAAAAATCGAGATTAAAATTTAGGAATCATGATTTAACATTGAAATTGTGATAGCTATACTAAAAATAGTTAGATATCTTTGAAATTGGTCCAGTGTTATGGTCTTGACTCTTCCTGGGGACTGCCCCCTCACCCTCTACCCCTACGACAGGCACCTGATGAGAGCGTTCCCTTGACATTCCAGAAAACTACTGGAACCTGTCCAAGCTGAGCCTGAGCCTCAAGTACACATTCCGAGCGAGGGCCCGCAACAAACACGGCTGGTCCGACTATGGAGGTTCCAGTCGTGTGTTTGACCTGACCGCGGCGTCTATGCTGGCCGACAGTGGGGACCTGAACCCCATCCTGTACATGGTGTTGCCCGTCGGTGTGTCCGTGTGCGTGCTTGTGGTGTGCGCGCTGCTGTACGGTGAGTGGGAGAGAAGGGTGCGGGGGTGTAGGATGGACAGACAGATGATAGTAGCGTGCGCGACGGACAAGTTGGCCGGGCTCTAGCCGGAACCGTGTGGGATACCGACGGCAGTTCTAGACTAGACACCGACAATATGTACTATTTCATACTACTATAGTTGTGTTCTTGCAGCAAACACAAGCTGAGAACTCCTGATAATAGTTCTGCGATTGGTAACATTTGGGCCTTTCGCTCACAGAGCAAATCAAATAAGACTCAAAGGTGACGCGAGTAGATCCTAAATTACCAGCCAGTAGCTTGCGCGTCACCGCTAATGTATTTCAATGGCGTTCCACTCCCGTGGCTACAGTTTGCAAACCTGTTTATGACGTGCCCATGATTAGTCACTGGAAACGCACCTTGCTAGTCACCGAGCTACCTCAGTTACGAACTCAATCATCATGAATGAACACTTATTGAACATTTAATGTATTATTAAAGGTAATGTTCTTTCAACATTTTGTCCAACATTATTCATTCAGCATTCGTTTGTTGCAGTTCCTTTGCCACGGCGAATAGTCTGCAGTATACATTATTTTAAATGTATGGATGAAATTTAAAATCTTCTTTGGTTACTTCTCTTATATTTGTAACAATAATAGAAAAGCAAGTCCTCCTCAGCATTAGAAATTAAAATAATATATATTCTAGAAGACAGGAGAAGGTGCTTGCAAGCCAGACAGTACAAACTGATTGAAATTCTGCCACGTTAACGTATCACCACGTGAAGCAAAAGTAACAAGTTACTGACCAGTTTGTGATTTACATCACAGTTGAGTAGCTTTGTGGGCGAAAAGTCGTTGTCTGTATAACTGCCGCTGGTCGAGTCCCACCTGCGTTCCACATATGTTTACGACAAGAGTGGGGCACGTTACGTTGACAAGGACATTGGCTGGGAATGTCTCGTAAGCTCGATTAAGACAAAGATATGTCAACCAGACATTTCTTAACATTTTATTCTTATTATTAGAGCTGCATCTTACTACCCATTCAAGTTATACGTAGACATTTTATTCAACAAAGAATAGTTTTGAGTTAGTTTATAGTCCGATGTTTTGGGTTTAATTGTGCACTAGGGTTTGACTAAAAAATCAGGAATATCTGACAACTTTTTTAGTCAATTTTATCTCTTAATTTTATAAATTTGAATTAATTGACAAGAGAGCTTTAAATAATAGTTTTAAAAAAAATCTAAGAAATTCCTCTAGTTGTTATTGATAACATTAGTTTACCTGGAGTTGATAGCATTAATCAAGAGACCAGGTGTATCAACTGTCGAATGAAGTCTACGGGGGAAATTTGACACTCAAAGAATTTAACGATATTTAATGATGTGTAAAACATGAGACTATACCTTAAACCTGTTGTAAACTTATATATAAACCGTTAAATACAAACTAAATATATTGTCTGTCAAGAGTACAAATTATAATGTGATATAACTTTACTTATACATAAAAACTACTTATTGTTATTATGAAAGAGTCTAGTTGCAGAAATGGAAAATAATTATAATAATTCATAACTTAGTGCCATTTGTATTCTGTACACCCATATTGTGGTTCACTGCCAGTACAAAGTTAAAGATCTACATTATGTTTACCAGTGGTCTTGTTCCTAAGATTTACTGCTGGTTGCGGGAATCTCAGTTAAATGAAAAAAATATATATATATTAACTCAGTCGTCAATTGGTTTGTGACACAGTTGTTTTAACTAAATAGCAATGCTCGGTCTGAAATCTTAGTTTTGGTTTAGTTTTATCCTGCGCCGATGCAAACTTAAGACGATATCCATACATAAATGTTTGATCACTTGTCCATTGCAGATGTATCGATGGAAATCAAGTATTCAATATCTAGTCTAGTAATAACCCTTGTGATAAGTTTTAAGTTGACATAAATCCAAACTGTGGACCTCTGGATGAATGCAATCCTGTATTCCACTGTCCCTCAAGACCGGATCACACTAACCATGACCACAGGTGTGAGGTGGTGACTGGGGCTCAAACGCTCAAAACCTAAGATCCTAACGGTAGTCGAAATTCGTAAAAAAAATCTCAAACTAGTATCTCGAATACAATTATGCAGGCCTTGATTTCAAATAACAATTTTAAACCAATGTGATTATTATTATTATTATTATTAGCACTGCGTCTTACTACCCTTTCGGGTAATACGCACTTAAACCAATGTTAAAAGGAATTAATTATAGAGACTTGTATAGTTGGGAGAAAAACAAAATCACAAAAATGGACAAAATAATATTGTATTAGTATAACTAATTTACACAAAAAAGGTTATTTTTTTTGTTTGTGTTGTAATAGGCATGAAAAACAAAACATCATTCGTCAGTGGCACCAAAGCCTAAAAAAAAACTTTATCTAAAATTAAATTTGAAATAGTTTCACTTTAGCTAACAGATTTTATTTTTTTAATATTCAAATTTGGATTTAAAAGAAAATTTAAGATTCGGTCTCGAGAAATATAGGATCTGACCCATCTCTAGTAATGACACAGTGCTATGTTCTCCCGAATATTGTCTGTAGGCTCCTGGTTGTTGATACATAACAGGGTGTTCAAGGTTCATAACCAGGACACGTCACATACTTCCACAACTACGGCTACTTTGGTTGATAGATCTGTAATGAGTCAATGGATCGAGTCTAAAGTAAATCACATCTTTTGGTAATAATAATAAAAAGGTCCCTCCAAAAATAACGTATAATTTGGAAAGAAGCATATTTTTAACTTTTTGGCAAACTCAGGCCACAGATGATATTTGGGGGCGTTTGAACTAGGGGACAACTCAAACAAAACTCTTCCCCCTCTCCCCCGTGCACCCCAAAATATGTAAAGTACATTTGCTATCATATTGTTAACATTTAAATTATTTTACTAGCAATAACTGTGTCATCTTTCTGCCTTGCGAGTTTTTAGATAATCAATAACAAAACTCGGGACCAAATTAAGTTTGTTTACCTTATTCTCCTCTGGAAACTACTCGTCCATTTCTTTAAAACTCTCTTTGTTCCCCCGATATCTCATAATAAGTTAAGTCTGGAGTTTTAATGACCTGTAAAACACAGAGCCCTTAAACATGGCTTGCGAAATCCAACCAGGCATTATATTTAATTCTTTAATACCGTTTAAAATGCGTAAAACAGTCTTTAATAGTTAGGTACTAATACTTTTGATTACATTGGTCCTAGCTCAAAATTTCCCAAAATATATTCTGTGACCGGCCATTGTTAAAATAGTCTACATAGATTGTGCCAAATAAAATGATAACTTGGAAGATTGTAAGTTATATCAGACTTGTAAACACACATTTGAAAATAAATCGAATTTAGCCAACTTTGTTGCTTTTTTCTTTATATATATATATATATATTTTTTATCCTTGACTTCTTAACTTTCCCTTTTTCCATTTCCGCAACTAACTCTCTCTCTCTCTCTGTAGATGGGCCAAAACTTCCATAGCGATGGTCGGCTCGATAGTTGTGCTTGTGCTGGAGGCAAAACATTGGGGACAGGACCTATTAGTTCTCTCGACTAGGGTTGATAATAAAAATTGTTTGGAAATGTACCACTACTGGTCCCTGGATTACACATCAACATCACACAAAACTGCCGTGAATGCAAAACTAACAACATGTTCTTTTTAGTAATATCGCATTTTAATTCTCTCGTTCATATTCTTCTCTACTAATCTTTCAGTATGAGTTGGCTATTTAACACCTTTGTTCCAAATGCTTAGAACTTTATTTCATTTCAGTGTATCACCAAGACCCTGTGGAAGTTCTTGATGACCTACACCCCAAACAACTCACCCCCTGGATTATGTTACAATCCACCCTTAGCATTACAATACAATCCACCCCTAGGATTACAACACAATCCATCCCCTGGATTATGTTACAATCCACCCTTATCATTATAATACAATCCACCCTCAGTTTTACATAATAATCCACCCATAGGATTACAATACCATCCATCCTCAGGTTTACATCACAATCCACACCTAGGATTACAACACAATCTATCCCCATGATTATGTTACAATCCACCCTTAGCATTATAATACAATCCACCCCTAGGATTACAATACCATCCACCCTCAGTTTTACATCACAATCCACACCTAGGATTACAATACCATCCATCCTCAGGTTTACATCACAATCCACACCTAGGATTACAACACAATCCACACCTAGGATTACAACACAATCCATCCCCAGGATTATGTTACAATCCACCCCTAGGATTACAATACCATCCACCCTCAGTTTTACATCACAATCCACACCTAGGATTACAATACCATCCATCCTCAGGTTTACATCACAATCCACACCTAGGATTACAACACAATCTATCCCCCTGATTATGTTACAATCCACCCTTAGCATTATAATACAATCCACCCCTAGGATTACAATACCATCCATCCTCAGGTTTACATCACAATCCACACCTAGGATTACAACACAATCCATCCCCAGGATTATGTTACAATCCCCCCTCAGCACTACATTACAATTCACTTCCAGGGTTACATTATAGTCCACCTCCAGGGTTACAATACAATCAACCTACAGGATTACATTACAATCCACCCCCTAGATTATAAAACAATCTATTCCCAGGTTTACATAACTATATACCTCCAGGATCAAACAATACAAAAAAAAAATAGATTACATTACAATCCATTCCCAGGATTACCATAGTCTGCTGTTATCAAAGTTTGGATTCCATAGTAAATTTTTTTTAGAATGACGATTTCAATCTCGTTGATTTTAACAGTTTTTTTTTAAATCACAGAACACAAAATATGTCAACGTCAACTGGAAAAATGAAGTGAATAAACCAAATAACAGATTAAACCCATAAAATATGAAATACTTGCTTTAAGGGCCACCAGAAATTAAAACTGGTAATCTGCTTAAAACTTTTCTTTATGAAACAAAATCTTTCCATAGTAGATATTAACCAAACCAATTTAAAATATTGCCACATTTAGCTAGAGTTCTGTTGTCGGTGATATGATCCGGTAACAGAACAGTGATCATTCACAGATCATCATCGCACATTAATAGAATGTACTAATGCCCCAAAATCGATCAAATCCAAAAATGTATTAGATTTTGTTACATTTCTGACATTAAAAAAAAATCTGCTTTAATTCTCCTATTGGAGCATAACTCTTATGTTTCTTTATTTCTATTAAATTGAGATGGGAAAATAAACTTTTTTCTCAAATCCAGATATCCAATTTGAATAATAATTTTGCTTATAAATTTCTAATTTGAATCTAACATAATAACAATAAGAAGTTAGCTTTGGTAGGTAGTAATTTTTTAAACTATCTTTTGTTAACGTTAATTATTTTGTTGTTATAAACAATAAAAGTCATGAATAAATAACATTTTTAATGTTGTAAGTTCACATTAGTAAAGTGATGAATTAATGGTCCGGAATCTTGTTGCCTATAAATATGTTGGGCTAAGCCACTAGAAAGCATCATAATAGGAATAAAAAAAAAAGTCAGCATCACAATGGATTTTATTTTGTGTGCCCTCGAATCCCAAATATCATTAGGATTCGAAGATTTAAAGGAACAATCCCTAGGGATAAAACAACCAGTCCCTAGGGACCAAACTGCCAAGCAGCCTTTGCTAGAGATAATGTTCACAATCCTGAGCTGGCTGAATTCCCTACCCCCCTCCAACACACATCTCCCTGTTCCTCCCCCTTCTAGCACACATTATCTCTGTTCCTCCTCTCTACAGAGGAAGTATTGTTCCCCTCCCTCTAACCAAACATCTCCTTGTTCCTCCTCCTTCTAGCACACATTATCTCTGTTCCTCCTCTCTACAGAGGAAGTATTGTTCCTCTCCCTCTAACCAAACATCTCCTTGTTCCTCCTCCTTCTAGCACACATTATCTCTGTTCCTCCTCTCTACAGAGGAAGTATTGTTCCCCTCCCTCTAACCAAACACCTCCTTGTTCCTCCTCCTCCTAGCACACATTATCTCTGTTCCTCCTCTCTACAGAGGAAGTATTGTTCCCCTCCCTCTAACCAAACATCTTCCTGTTCCTCCTCTCCAGTGTTACGGCGACGTGACCCGGAAGGGAAGGACCCTCAAGTGATAGAGAATCCCGTGCGCCCCCCGGACGTTGAACTGGCAACACTGCGCGAGTTGCCACGAAGAGGAAACTTTGTCCACAACAGCAACGCCCTGTACACAACAGCCGAGATACCCACCGATGAGGAAATAGCTTCCTTGCCGCACATCCGTCGCGGACAGATCAAACTCACAAAGTTCTTGGGCAGCGGGGCGTTTGGGGAGGTGTTCGAGGGGAATGCCCATAGCTTGGTGGACAGCAGCGGGGCGGAGACCAAGGTTGCTATCAAGGTAGGGGAACACCAGGACATTAAAAAATAACTAATTTAGTCTTTGTTTATAAAACTAACAAACTAATTCACAAACCCCTAAGAGAAAAACTGGACCAGTCCTATTTTAATTAATTAATTTAGATTTTGATTCAAGTCACTTATCTGAAAACTGAATTTTATGTTTTTAATTGTAGTTTTCAGAAATAATAATAATAATAATAATAATATTTAGCACCACGTCTTACTACCCGTTCGGGTTATACGCTTTAAGTGCTAATTACTCTAATGGATTAGGAATTGGGAAGGTTGAATTAGAGGAATTGAACCCGCATTTGCGTGAAGGGAGAGTGGAAAACTATTTAGGAAAAACCACCCCACTTCACCCGACCGAGGTTCAAACCTCGATCTCCCCGTCCTCAGCAGTTTTCAGAAACAAAACCCGCCAAATATATTGGCAGTTGTGTAAGTGCAGTGGCGTGAGTACCACTGGTACTGCCTGGCTCCAGCAATGATTCCAGCCAGAGACAGATCAGGGATGAACGAGTGTCTAATACTGCATCTCCAGTGGGAGGATTTAAACCATTTGTTCATGCTTCCGCAGACTCTACGCAAGGGCGCGACAGAGCAGGAGAAGGGCGAGTTCCTGAAGGAAGCACAGCTGATGAGTCATTTCAAACACGAGCACATCCTTCAGCTGCTAGGAGTGTGTCTGGACAACGATCCCAACTACATAATCATGGAGTTGATGGAAGGAGGAGACCTACTCAGCTACTTGCGGGCGAGCCGATCCCTACTGGTGAGTTGTTATCACACTTGCGGGTGAGCTGATAGTCATCGTTGAGTTGCTGGCAAGCTTGCAGGTGAGTTGATAGTCACTGTTGAGTTGTTATCACACTTGCGGGTGAGCTGATAGTCATCGTTGAGTTGCTGACAAGCTTGCAGCTGAGTTGATAGTCACCGTTGAGTTACTGGCAAGCTTGCGGCTGAGTTGATAGTCACCGTTGAGTTGTTGAAGCTTGCAGCTGAGTTGATAGTCACTGTTGAGTTGCTGGTAAGCTTTCAGCTGAGTTGATAGTCACCATTGAGTTGCTGGCAAGCTTGCGGCTGAGTTGATAGTCACCGTTGAGTTGCTGGCAAGCTTGCGGCTGAGTTGATAGTCGCTGTTGAGTTGTTGAAGCTTGCAGCTGAGTTGATAGTCACTGTTGAGTTGCTGGTAAGCTTTCAGCTGAGTTGATGGTCACCGTTGAGTTGCTGGCAAGCTTGCAGCTAAGTTGATAGTCACTGTTGAGTTGTTGAAGCTTGCAGCTGAGTTGATAGTCCCTGTTGAGTTGCTGAAGCTTGCAGCTGAGTTTATAGTCACTGTTGAGTTGCTGGCAAGCTTGTGGCTGAGTTGATAGTCACTGTTGAGTTGCTGGCAAGCTTGCAGCTGAGTTGATAGTCACCGTTGAGTTGCTGAAGCTTGCAGCTGTAGTTGATAGTCACTGTTGAGTTGCTGAAGCTTGCAGCTGAGTTGATAGTCGCTGTTGAGTTGCTGAAGCTTGCAGCTGAGTTGATAATCACTGTTGAGTTTCTGGCAAGCTTGTGGTCGAGTTGCTGGCAAGCTTGCAACTGAGTTTATAGTCCCTGTTGAGTTGCTGACAAGCTTGCAGCTGAGTTGATAATCACTGTTGAGTTGCTGAAGCTTGCAGCTGAGTTGATAGTCGCTGTTGAGTTGTTGAAGCTTGCAGCTGAGTTGATAGTCACTGTTGAGTTGCTGAAGCTTGCAGCTGAGTTGATAGTCACTGGTGAGTTGCTGGTCCACTCAAGTTTGGTTAAAATTTAAAACATGTTAATAGAAGAATAACCAACTCCCAGTAAAGTATAGTTTATAAGATAAAGGGCTACTAACTCAACCTCGCAAGTAAGTGCTCCCAACAGTAGATTAACAATGCTGTGTTTACCTAGGAACTTATGAATGTATATAGGTGTAGGAAACATAATATTTTATGTTACAGTATCCTGGGAACACACTCACACTACAGGATCTACTCACGATGTGTGTAGACGTGGCCCGTGGCTGTCGTTACCTCGAGGAGATGCACTTTGTCCACCGGGATCTGGCTTGTCGCAACTGTCTGGTGTCTTCTAGTGACCCCAGACTCAGGGTTGTGAAAATTGGGGACTTCGGATTGGCCCGGGACATCTACAAGAACGATTACTACAGGAAGGAGGGGGAAGGACTGCTGCCAGTCAGGTGTGTGATGGTTCCCTTGTAGTAAGTTGTGTGATATCCCCCTTATAGTCAGTTGTGTGATATTTCCCTTGTAGTCATGTGTGTGATATTTTCATTGTAGTCAGGTGTGTGATATTTCCCTTGTAGTCATGTGTGTGATATTTTCCTTGTAATCAGGTGTGTGATATTTCCCTTGTAGTCTGGTGTGTGATATTTCCCTTGTAGTCATGTGTGTGATATTTCCCTTGTAGTCAGGTGTGTGATATTTCCCTTGTAGTCAGGTGTGTGATATTTCCCTTGTAGTCAGGTGTGTGATATTTCCCTTGAAGTCAGGTGTTATGTAACCTGGTCTACAGATGGATGGCTCCAGAATCATTGGTTGACGGGGTGTTCACTAGTCAATCGGACATGTGGGCATTTGGAGTACTGGTGTGGGAGATCATGACACTCGGCCAACAGCCATACCCCGCCCGGACCAACCTGGAGGTCTTGCACTACGTCCGGACTGGTGGCCGACTGGGGCGACCCAGCAACTGTCCTGAGGAGCTGTGAGTATAACTTGGTTTCATTCTCAGAACTACCTGAGACCTCCTGATTCTATTTGAGTCTAAAGTGTGCCTTTTACTTCATCTCTAGGAGTTTCCAATCAGCTTGTGTCCCAGCGATAATCTCCTCGAGACCGTCAGACGAGATAGTCAATACCTAATAAGTTCTGGTAGTTTATTATAAATACGAATATAACTGTTTGAAAAATCAGTTGTTCTCAAGACCGAGTGTTGAGAGTTCACCTGCAGGCGTTTTCTTGGGCAGTGCAGTTCCTGACGCTAGTGTTGGTATTTTCCCAAGTTGTGTGTTCAGGAAGTGAGATTGTATGATTCTCACAGGCACCAGCTGATGCTCAAATGCTGGAGCTACAATCCCGAGAGCAGGCCCACGTTCAAGTATTGTCTGGACATTCTTCTGGAGCTCAAGGACCACGTGAGCCTGAGCGACGTTCAGAACGTCAGCAGGACCGCTAGTGGTGAGTATTCATATTGACTCCATCTTAACCAACCCCTTGAGAATTATTTTCACTCAAGATTTGGAACAAAAATAATTTTTTCTTCTGGGGAAAAGTACTGCTGATGCATAATTGATTTTGTTAAACTTTTTTTATTGTAACACATAAAACTAATTAGTGTAAGTGCATGTGAGTGCTGTATGTGCATTTCTTCCGTTTGGGACATGATCCTCTTGGGTAGCCAAATGGTCTAAGGCGTCACTATAGTAATAGACCGGACTGTTGATGACGGGGAGATTGGGGTTCGAATTTATAGTTGGGTGCAGCAAAGTTTTTCCCCCCAAAATGGTTTTCCATTTCGCTTCCATGCAAATGCAGGCACACTTCCTTTAAATTCAGCTTTCATAATCCCTAAAACATAAGCATAGTTAGTAAATATGTGGGTATAACCTTAACGGGTAGTAAGATGCGGTACTAAAAAAAACTAACATTGCATGCCTTACAAACCTTGGTTCTGTTTACTGTCACCAGGTGGCATTGAGAACAGAGGCTTCTTCGAGGACGAGAATCATAATAACAGCTCAGGTGACTAACCACTAACATTACTAACAACATGTGAGTCGAGAACAATCGCCGATGGGGCATCTCGGTTATTCTCTTCATATCCACAATCCTAGGCTAGAAATACATCGTCTGTCGACATGCCACAAGAGTAGTTCTTGCGACTGGGGCCCCAAAGTGTATCTGACCAGGCTTGAGCTATGACTTGGCACTCAGGGCAAGAGTCAGGCACACTCACTATGCCCCACTCTCTGCTGGTTCACTGAAACAATACAAACAGCAGCCCTAATTAACCTGTCTCCATCTTCAAGTCCTTTCAGGGAGCTGCGAGTTCCCAACATTATAATACTATCTCTTTACTAGGCTGATAGACAACAAACTGTAAGAACGAGGACCCTTTGTTCCTCACAAAGTATGGAAGTCAAAGGTCAGGAGGGATAGGAAGCATTCACTGACACACTTCTGTCACAGACAAACTGTGTTAAACAATAGTTGGTCACCGGTACTTGACTTGTGTCCTTGTTGCAGGGAGCTCCTGGAAGACTGGCAGTGATGCAGGCAGTAGAGATCAGATCCCTATACTGCCCTCCAACGCTCCCGGGGACATTCCCAGGTACAGTACCATGCCAGCGTTATAAACCCTTACAAAACTGCATTCTTTCTCGTTCCAAAAAGGTTTAAGCGAGCGCTCTTGACCATAAGTAATGGACCAAATGGCTCGAATTCACCACTGATATCAATTTAAACTTTTTTAAAAATCGTGTCACGATAATTGCACATGCTTAGTTTTTATGCAGATGTTGGATAATTATGATTGATTAATGATTGTCGCAGGTATCTAGAGCTGCTCTATGACGACAGTGACAATACAACAGTCAGTGACGGCTACGAGATCCCGAGGCCACCACCGCCCAGTGCTGCCGTCAGCAAGACCCCCTCAGCAACAAACACCCTAGACAGGCATAGGACACTGTCCACCTCGTCAACTGTCAGCGACTCATCAATCTCCTACCAGCAGGCGCTGCTGGCCAACCCCGAGACTCCGGTCTCCACAAACATCAAGAGGACCTTGTCTCTAGAGCCGAGGAGGAACGGGGACACAGATGTGTCGACGCTCCAACACCTACTGTCGGCACAACTGTGCACCTACAGTAATGCCGCGGAGCAACCGTTGCTGGACGCTGCCAAGGTGACCAGTCTGAGTTGTTCCAACAGTTTTAATGTGACGGATGAGCACGTGAGAACATGAGGATATGTGAGGATTTAGTCATACGAGACTGCGGTGTCATAATGCTCCCTATCTGCTCAACTCCTGAACAGGAGACAAGTCGTTAATCACGCCATTTACTATTTCCAAGGAAAGTCAAAGAATTTTGTTAAGCTTGATACGTTTAAAAAATACAGTGTAGGCTAGTAACAGCATTCAATCATGTAAATTTGAGATTAAAATGGAAAATAATGCGATGAGACTTATATAAGCTACAAAACATCTATTGTTATTTTTTTTAATCTCGGAAAAGTATTCTTTGTGTACCTTCCAAGACAATAAACATTGTTTATCAAATGAGATGCTTTCTGGTCGCACAGCAACTCGGGTATATTTCTATGTGGGTGATATTCAGTGCAAGTTGTGTGCAAGTGTGTTAGTAGATTTAAAGTGTCAGTGGAGAGTTCACAAAACCAGAATATAACAGCAGTGCAGTCGTCTCGAATGTTGAACTGACGTTACAACAGTCTGGTCTAAAGAGAGTGCATGATGTCAGTGACGGACAGAGCTTGTTACAAGTGCAGTCCTCGTCCGTAGTCCCGCAGCTCTGCTCGCTGGGACAGAACACTCCCGAGCCTTGCCTTGATGCGGCCGCTGCACAGCCAAGTTGTGCTCTCCCTGACATAAGAGACATGCTCTTGACCTACGAGTAAGCTGACAAGAGTTGCCAAGTTTTGGTCTGGCTGAAATAATTCCTGTGTAGATATTTTAACATGTGTGTGGATATGTAATATATTATAAGATTACCAGTAGGGCCAATCTTCAAATGAAAATAACTACTCTTGTAAATACCATACGCTCACCTCTTTGTGGGGGGAGGGGAGTTATCTACATTGTCACACCATTTTGATACATTATTACTATGTGTTCTGTCTTACGACAGGTTCATTCCTTTTGTCAGTGAACTTAGACCGCCAATGCACCCTGTCCTCTGCCTCCCTTAAGCTCCAAGAATTTTCTTCTTTCCTTCAACTCATCTAGTATTTGAATTCTCCTTCTTCCTAAGCTCCTCTTTCCCTCAACCTTTCCTTCTATGACGTCGTGCAGAAGACGATTCCTTCTATGGATGTGTCCGATCTAGTTTGTTTTGAGCCGAAGAATTACATCCAAGATGGTTCTCTCTTCTCACTCACTCTTTTTAGGACTTCATATGTAACCTGTCTGTCCACCTGATCTTCTAAAGTCTTCTCCAGCCCCACATTTCAAAGCTCTCCAAATATTTATTTTCCATCTTCCTGAGAGTCCAAGTTTCTGCTCCATTCTGTGCGATGCCCCAGGTAACACTTCATCAGTTTCTTCCTCAGCTACAAACTCAACTTGCTGGTCAGCAATAACCTCTTCTTGTTGAAAGATTCTTTGGCTCTGATGATCCTCGACTGTATTTATTTAGTGCAGTAAGCATCCTTTGTCCCAGATACTTCGCCTGCTCTATGTTATCCAACTCCTGGTTTCCAGTTTTTGATTTCAGCGGCTCTTCATTTTTTGAACTCGCCATCATTTTTGACTTCTCAATGTTGATCTCCATGCCATATATTCTACCTATCTCCAATAGCCGGTCCATCATTTCCTGCAACTCTTTATTTCTGGCCAGCAATGCCAGGTCATCTGCATCCTTCTAGGGCTTCCCTCTTCAGCCACTCGCCATACAAGTTGAACAGACTATTTTTATACATAAAGTTGAATATTAAAAAAACAGATTATCATATGTTAATAGTTAAAATTTGCCATAAAAATAAAATGTATAATATGGTTTACAACTAGCATTTATAAATGTACGACTGTGAACCAACTTTTTCAACCTAAGAATTTTAAGAATATAAAAAATCTATTCTGATGATCATAAGTGTGATATTCTTCTTAAATTTTTAATTCGAATGTACATGAAATTGTCAGAAATATTTATATTATTAATAATTTAAGTGTAAAGAAAAGCCTAGATATTAAAAAAAAAACTTTCATCCTTTGAGTACTGATATTTTGCCTTTCATTTTAATCATTTTACTATGTGACATTGGCTTAAAATATCAATGAATTTTTAAATATATGTAAACGACATATTACAAACCATCTCAATCAATATAACTATATATTAGGGTTAGGGGCTTGGGGTCGTCCAAAACCTTGAGGATATTCGAGGTTTTAAAAAATATCAGATTCAAGGCCCAAATCCTTAAGACATTTTTTCTTTCTTTTGATTTTTCAATTGAAATTTGTTTTAGAGTTTTAATACAGCTTATTGGTGGATCAGAACCAATTAAAACTATAGGGAGAACCTAACAACCAGACCATTAATTTAACACAAAACTAAATGTATGAATGTTATAATGAATATATTATAAGAAAGAATGTTATCATATAGTTACTATTTGTAATTATAAATCATTCCATTATATTTATTTTTTAAATTTTTTTCTTCTTTCAAGATTCAAATTCAAATTTGAATTAAAGGATTAAGTGGAGATTTGGATTTGACCCAACTACAATATATATTATTTTAACCATTTCAAAAAATTTAAGTGGCTCAGCAGAAAAGTTAAATAAAAATACCAGATGTTAGGAATATTTATAACCCTGTTATGTCAAGAAGAAAACCCAAGTGAATTAAATTCTGTGTATTATAGATTAATTTTTAGAGATTAAACTAATAAATTAAATATGTATACATTTTTAACAAATTTGAACTATTTTGTTTACCACAAATCTGAGACAGTAGTGTTGTATTGCTCTTTACTACTCCATCCTTCTCCCTCCCCTTTCTACTAGTCATCTACCAGTACCAACATAACAATGGTCTCTCTGAAAGCAATCAATGTTAGGAATTATTGTGCCGTCAGATCTGCGATTGGCATTTTTATTAAACACCATTCAGTTTATATTGTTTTATTATTGATAATTACTCTATTGAGGTAGGGATAGGGAAGGAAGCATTTTAGAGGTAGTGTACCCATATTTGCTCAGGAGGAGAGTGGAAAACCATTTAGGAAAAAAAAACACCCTTAGTAGACACAAGCAGGATTCAAACCATATTATCCCCATCATCAGTAGGCCAGTAAAAAAAAATGACAACTTAAGACCATTTGGCCACTGAAGCGGGCAGTATTAATAATCATTTTTCTTATTTGTATTTCAAATATAAATTAGAGAAAAGCTTTAGAAATATTTTTTTTAGCACCGCATCCCACTACTCGTCCATTCTCTCGTGTACTAATTACACTGATGAGTAAGGTTGGATTTAAGAGAAAGTGTAAACTGCATTTTCATGGATGAAGAGTGGAAAATCATTTTGAGATAAACCATCTTCAATACACATGACTTCTCCCTGTCATCAGAAGTCCAGTCCGTTGCTAGAGTGACGCCTAAGACCATGAGAACACCGAAGCAGGTAACGTTTTAAACAACATGCAGCCAGTCTTTCTGACATTCTGGTTGGTTGTCAGGTTAATAAAACAATTGATGGCAGTAGCTGAGAGCAGAAGATGTTACTGTCCAAGCTGAAAACGTCAACTCTTCAAGTGGTACTGAAGACACACACACACACTTTTAGACATTCCATGGACACAAGGAAGGTACAATGGGTGTAGTTTCATAAATGATAGGGATACAATTATCAACAGAACATTCCACAAATAAATTCAATTTATTAACATAATGGACTTGCTTATAAAAATTTTATTTATTAAACCCAATTTTCTCAACAAAAAGAGGAACAGAGTTTCCCCTCGGGGGAGAATGATAACCCCCTCACACGAGAGAGGGAAGGAGCAGAAATGATGAGACACTTCGAAACAAAGTAGATGTATTTACTATTTTACCTTACTCGTTAATTTAAAAATGAGTTGGTTTTTTTTTCCGAATAAAACTAATAATTTTGTTATAAGGGGTGAGTAAAACAAAGACCTGACACAAAACAATAACAAAATTTATCAAACAATTTCAAAAATTTGAGGCAAATTACTTGATACTACAAACAAGTGAGCGATGTTTTTAGTCGTACACTTGCTTTCTATCCATAACCACTTAACCGCAAGAGTAGACTTTGATAGTGTACAGCGGCTTTATAAGAATTTTCTGGTTCATCTTATGACATAATTATAATAGTAAATAAATATTAATATACAAATGCAGCAAAAAATTACCCAACACATTAAAAAAAAGTATCATACAAAATTGATTAATTTGTTTTCAAACTTTTATCACACGTTTTAAAATATTTATACATAGGGAAACTCCCTCATGTGTTATAGTACCAAGAGTGGCAAACTTATAAACCTGATACATAGTGAGGTGTGCCAACTATATAACAGAAACTTCCATATGGAAGGAATGGAATATAAAGGACAATATCAATCTGTTCAAGAGGATCCTAAATCTCTGCCATGTCCCAAGATCTGGAATTATGATAGTTAGGATGATTGCTAATTGTATTTTATTACTATATTTTTAGAATTTCAAGAAAATATCATCATTAATTTCTAATGACATTAGAAGCAAATAAGTTTTATGCTGTTCCAAAATACAAAATGAAATTTTGTTAACTTAAAACAGACATTGTGTATACTTTCTAGTGCTAGAGACAAAAAGAAGACTAACGATTGTCTTGATTAACCTGGATAGTTTTTTTAATAGTTCTGCGTTTGTTCATTCACAATGAAAATGTACAACAATAGCAACACTTCCTTGATAGTTAGTTATTACCTATGCAAAATAATTACATGTAACACCAAATAAGTCATCCATTAATCCTGTTGTAGTTTTGATGGTAAAATTAATATACTTGATAAATCCAAGCACAGTTTATACGGTTTGGAAATAGAAGGTTGTAGTGAGCGCTTCTACTCGGGGTTTGGCCCATCTTGAACGTCCTCATCCAAACCGTCGTCCTTGCTCTGCTCGTGAAGTAACACGTACTCACGCGAACTGTACCCAAACTTTACCACATCTCGCTCGATTAGCTCCACGTATTTCCGCGGTTCGATTTTGACGTTGTTGATAAACGTCCCATTGGAGGACTCCAGGTCGATGATGTAGGGCCGGACGCGCCGGCCTGTGGAACCGTCATCACGGGCGAATGGTAAAAGTCGGTATTGGAGTGCGGCGTGCTGTTTAGAGCAGGAGGGATGGTCGATGGGGATGTCTGCCACTCGCCGGTCTTTACCGAACAGGAACGCGCTTTGCCGGTGGATGTGCAGCAGCTGTAAACACTTCTCCCCCTTGAAGGGGTACAATCTCCATCGCTTTTTTGGTTTCCTCGCCTCTGGGGGCTCGCTGTATTTCACTACCACCCCGTTGAAAGTGTTGGTGTCCTCGGCGAGTTTACCTGACAGACCAAAGTCAGGCTTCTGCTTGTCTTGGGATGAAGGCTTGGACTCATCTTTCGGTCCGTCCGAGCGCTTCTTGCCCCACTCAAAGTCGTCCTCACTCGGCTCGATCTTGATAGGTCGGTTATTGTTTGAGGCCTCACCGTCTCGGCGGCGACCTTTCTCTTGGTCTCGCTGATAGCTAGAACAATTATACCGATGGTGAAGATGCACCACCTTAAGATACCTGGCTCCTATCTTCCAGGGGTCATGCCCTCCTTGCAGGTAGTGCAGTTATAAAGTTAACCAGATGCTCCTTAGAGAGTAATAAGATGGTACATGTTCACCTTCGATATAAAAATAGTACTTCAGTCTCGCTCTGAGTCGTCATGAAAATCGTGTAGTACGCCAGTTGTGCTATAACACATCAGCGGATAAGGTTCAACCATCTTCACCTCCAACCCCAATTTTGAGTTATAGGGATGGATTATAGCTGTCAATGATATAATTTGGGGTGTGTATGGGACAAGACATTTTTAACTTCAATTAGAGTTTGAATGAGAAGTTTTTTTTAAAGCGTTTAAAGTAATAAAAAGCAATATTTATACTTTAAATATTTCAAGTTAAATTTCTGTAATAAATCCATATATAAACCAGAAGTATAAAAACAGACTTTTTAGAGGGAAATTTTTTTTTCTAAAATAAATTATAAACATACAAATTTGAATTTTTAAATACATTTAATATATCTGTACTTTTTTTAATTAGGAAAAAAGAAATATTGAGGTACTCTATTTGCTATAAAATTATATCTTAAAATTAAATTAAATTATTCAAACTAGGAATTGCTAAGAAAAAATTGAAAATTTCAAGTATCTAATCAAATGTTCCGAGTATTATAAAAAACTTAAAGAGTCAAGTCTGAGCAGCCACTAAAACTCAATTTGAACTCAAATTTTCATGCACTCATACACCCCTAGAGATACCACAGTTTAACGTTGCGACGGCAAGGACTCGTCCTTCTCACCACAAGGGAAACATCACAGTTGGGACAGGGCCTGGGCGAGAGGGTTTGCTCCTCAAACTGTGCTTTTCAGTTGTTTGCTCCTCAAACTGTGCTTTTCAGTTCTCTCTCTCTCCAGAAAAATATATGTACATTTCCTTCAAACTTAACCACTTCAACCTAAGGATTGGATCAATTTATGAAAGCAATTATCAAATCAAATTTTCAAAGGATATTCAAGGTTTGAGGGGAGAAGGGGGGTAATTATAATTTTACAACAACAACAAAAAAACTCTTCAAATGTTTAATCTCAAGTTACTTTAGAGAGGTATTATTAAGCTGCTTACTAGTGGCTTATCCCAACATAACCTAACTAAAAGGGGCAAAGCCAACATTGTTTCCTTAGGTCTTACTGCGGGTACTAATTATTCTAATAGTTTTAAGAATAAAGAAAGTTAAATTTATAGGAAGTGTACCCGCATTTGAGTGGAGAAATAGTTGAAAACCATTTTGGAAATTATTATTATTATTACTAGCACATCTTAATACCTGTTCGGGTTATATGCACTTACGCTAATGTGAGATCATCCGAACCATGGTGGAGGCTTAACATTCCTCACATTCACAAGTTGTGATTAAAACACGTGTTGTCAGAGGTGAAGGGAGGGTTTGGTAATCAGATAAATATGTGCCGGGACCGAGGATTGAACCTCGGAACCCCAGCAAAGAAATCCAACCCCTAAACCACCAGGTCACCCATTTTGGAAAATACACCTTAATACAGCAGACCGAGATTCGAACCTCGATCTCCTTGTAAAAGCAGTCTGTTTCAGAGTTATAAACTATTTCAATATCAGTAAATCTGTACATGCAGTTCTCAAAAGCACTGCATCATATTATCAATGGGATTGATTATAGGTCGCACTGAGGCTTTATAAAGGCTGGGTTTTTTGTGTGGGGGGAGGGGGAGTGTGGCTTAATTTCAGGTGAATATGGTATTTATTAGGACTGTCTAACTTGATTCCTGGACACACTCAATCGTTACGTATATCAAAAAAATATTTCAATACCAAAATTTTCTCTAAAATAAATTAAAGAACAGTACCATGCGGTATTTTAAAACTCATCAAAGTGCGAGGAAGTGTAAAGGGGTGAACTACAGGATGTACTATGTACTATGTACTAATATTGACATGCACAGCGGAAATGCGGGTAGAGAAAGAGCAGGCTACAAGCAGAGTTCAAACCTGAGAAATGAGAGGTTAGGAGGATCCAGTGGAGGAGAGAAGTCACGAGTATGATCATGTGAGAAGAATGAAGGAGGAGAAATGAGAAGGTAGTGAA
>CABEEJ010001028.1:27439-117994 GCA_901482245.1 Timema douglasi | reverse complement strand
ATAAGGTCCTTCCTTTGAAAGTAGATCTAGTAACGTTTCTAGCTGTCACATAAGGTCCTTCCTTTGAAAGTAGATCTAGTTACGTTTCTAGGTGTCACATAAGGTCCTTCCTTTGAAAATAGATCTAGTTACATTTCTAGCTGTCACATAAGGTCCTTCCTTTGAAAGTAGATCTAGTTACATTTCTAGCTGTCACATAAGGTCCTTCCTCTGAAAGTAGATCTAGTTATGTTTCTAGGTGTCACATAAGGTCCTTCCTTTGAAAGTAGATCTAGTAACCTTTCTAGCTGTCAGATAAGGTATTTCCTTTGAAAGTAGATCTAGTAACGTTTCTAGCTGTCACATAAGGTCCTTCCTTTGAAAGTAGATCTAGTAACGTTTCTAGATGTCACATAAGGTCCTTCCTTTGAAAGTAGATCTAGTAATGTTTAGCTGTCACATAAGGTCCTTCCTTTGAAAGTAGATCTAGTTACGTTTCTAGGTGTCACATAAGGTCCTTCCTTTGAAAATAGATCTAGTTACATTTCTAGCTTGTCACATAAGGTCCTTCCTTTGAAAGTAGATCTAGTTACATTTCTAGCTGTCACATAAGGTCCTTCCTCTGAAAGTAGATCTAGTAACATTTCTAGATGTCACATAAGGTCCTTCCTTTGAAAGTAGATCTAGTAACATTTCTAGCTGTCACATAAGGTCCTTCCTTTGTAAACTGGACTGTCCCTAGTTACTGTGTGTATATGGTGTACACACAGTTTGACCAAATGTTTTTTTGCTAGGAGATAGACATTACCACCAAAGGGGGCTGTTACCTCAACTGTTATTTTGTCAGCGGACCAGCAGAGAAGTCCCAGTTGGGACACCAGACACAGCAGAAACAGCACTGTAGACATGAACTGACCGCTGGCTGGAGACAGCTGACAAACATAAACAATGCTACCAAAACAAGCCAAACAAACTTCTCATTTTTAAAAGTTCTGTGAACCATGTCAGTGTAGCTTAAGAGGAAATGTAACCCGCATTTATGTAGAGGGAAAGTGGTTGAACTACTCTTGGTACATCCAACCGAAATTTGAACCCAGATCTCTGAGTAATTGCCAGTCCAGACTATTGTGAAAGTACACAATAGACATTTGATCACAGAAGAATAAAAACAATTAAAGCATACGATTTTAACATTGTTTTTAAAAACATTATTTTTGGTCAAAACAATGTATTTTTTACTTAAATATAAAAAAGATATTTGAGCATATAAATTAAACCCCAAGACCTTTAACTTAGTGCTCAACCACTGAGCTATCCAGGTCTGCCCCACGACCTGGAGGAGTCTGCAATGGATGTGTTGGTTCGTTGAATCTGATATTTTTTTCATATCCTCGACATTCATTCAGGATTTTAGAAGATTTGAAGAAGTCAACCCGGGTACAAAGTTATGATAAACCCAATTGTGTTGCGAGATATAAACAGCAGTTGCCGTACCTGTATTGCTTGGAAGCCGACGAAGCAGAGTGTGATGGAGATCATGAGATAATGCCAGTACAGAGAAGGGCTTAGCAGTTGCTTCATCTTCTCGGACATGCTGAAAACAAATTGAAGGTTATCACAACTGAGGGAACTGTGGGTTCACAGAGAAAACCTTTATCTTAGCTCTCTCTTGGTTAACAGTTGCCAAATATCCTCGCTCTCAGTTATTTTGGAAGATAGTGTGCTGGGATGAGAAGGGTTACTGGCAACTTTGATGATCCAGTGTTGCCAAACTTGTCTTATATTTAATATAAGATTGAACACAATATAACAAGAGAATGACTATGATGTTTTATAATAATAGCCACGCAAGTTCCCTCAGAGATGATATCTAGTGTATTAGACAAGTTATTAGAATCAACCATAGTTGGATTGCTTCGATTGTTCACTGGTTAAATTTCATTTTCAAGTAAAAATTTAGCTATCAAAACTATCATTTCAAACAAACATGACTTTTAAAAGTGATTGTGTACAAATATAAAACTACACATCCAAACAGAGGTTTGAATCTTAGTCAAGTTACTGAGGGTGACTTTTCCTATGGTTTCACTCTCTCCCTCCACGCAAACATTGGTACATTTATTTCTATAAATTTATACTTCCTCACCCCCAAATAAATAATGTAAATACATGTCCAACCCGAGAAGTTAGTTATTACACAATACACGGAAAAATCTAACTTGGTGATTATTTCTTAATGCTTATCTATTGCAAAGCGTTTTATCCCAGTAATATTGGAAAGTAAATATTGGTAGTTTTTTTTAACTTACTCAAGCAGTGACTGATGGTACTGAATGCAGTCTATCAAATTAGGTATCCAGGAGCTATAGTGTTTTGTTGAAAGTGTATTCAAAAGATTATCGTTGTGTTTAGTAGTACCTTGTTTCATATCTTTTGCGCTTTTTCTTGAGATCGGAAAATGATCTATAGTTGCATTGTTTGTATTTAGGTTTGTCAGGTGTTCAACGCCGTCTTGCTCCACGTCCAAATGACTTAATGTTTCATTCAGAATCTCGAACTGAACACTTAGAGCTGCCATTAAAGTGAAATAAAACACATCGATGGACGCACAAATCATAGTGCAATAAAACATCCCCAAAGTTTGATGAACGAACACAATGATCTCATTGACGGCATTTGTCGTGTCAAAGGGGAAGTAGGCATTTAGGATCATGTTTGGAGGAGGGGCTGAACTGGAATTGGTACCATTATTTTCCAAGTAGTCTCTGAACTGAAGTATATTTATAAGACCATTTCCGATGTACAGTACATCTGTGAACCCAAATAAAATAAAAAATATATATGTCATCACCTTTGTGTGGTGTAGGTTCTTTTCTATAATACCCAATTTTATCGCATTTTTATCTTCCACCAACTGCAGAAAATTGTGTTCCAAAGATTCAATCAAACACCTTATATCGCTGATCTTTCCCAGTAGCGTCGCCAACTTCCCAAACACGATGAAGCCAATTAGAAACGCACTCAAGCTGTAAACCAAATCTTCTGTGTTGTCCATCTCGATGATAAGCTTAATTAATATCATCATCAAGTACAGAAGAGTGTGGGAGATTACGCCAACGCTGTACACGCTGTGAATACCCTTCTTCCATTTCGGGGCCTCCGTGCTATAAAGGGGCCAAACACCCCAGCATCTAGCTAGACGTAAGATTAGAGAGAAAAAGAGATTCAGATTAACGTGAGAAAGTGGCCTGCCTTTCAACATGATGAGGCGGTAATATTTACAGGTTCGGTGTCGATCCCTTTATATACAGACCTTCTAGCTATGAGTTGTACAGAAAACAAAGTTTGATGCAAAATATTTTCACCATACATTTTGTATTTTGACAAGACAAAAGTAGTTTTTAAATTATTATGCTTCATTAATGTATAACCTCAAGTACATATTTGTTTCCTTAGAGGAATTCTTGTGAAACTATATTATTAAGAACCTTAAATGAAGCAGAATAGGAAAACACACTTTACAAGATTTTGAGTTTACGGTATGATTTAATAATCGTTTTTCTTCAAAGAGAATTAAACTTTTGAACAACCCACTTTTAGAAATGTTTGTGTTAACTCCTTTTTAATAAAGTATTTATTTTCACTGTGGAACTAAATTATTATTTTGTTTCAACTGTTTATTTCAAACAAGTAAAAGGCTAATAAAGGATTGTGTAACTTTCTTGATTTAAAAGATAAAACTGCCTTTGTTTATAAAATTGATGATTTGCTCTCTGCATCCAATAGCACTAAAGTATTACATTGAGATTGACTGCTATCGATACGGAAGTCAGGGTTTGAATCGTGGCTGAGTAAGGTCTGGCGATTATTTTTTTTTCATCCTAGTTTTTTTTATTTTCTTTCTCTTTTTACCCCACGTCCCCATCTTAAGGGTTTGCCTACAACCACTTGAGATATACCTGTGTCTTAAGTTGTAACCACTAGAGACATAGCGGTGTCTCAGGCTGTAACAACCAGAAACATAGCAGTGTCTCAAGCTGTAACAACCGGAGACATAGCGTTGTCTCAGGCTGTAACAACCGGAGACATAGCAGTGTCTCAGGCTGTAACAACCGGAGACATAGCAGTGTCTCAGGCTGTAACAACCGGAGACATAGCGTTGTCTCAGGCTGTAACAACCGGAGACATAGCGGTGTCTCAGGCTATAACAACCTGAGACATAGCTGTGTCTCAGGCTGTAACAACCGGAGACATAGCTGTGTCTCAGGCTGTAACAACCGGAGACATAGCGGTGTCTCATGCTGTAACAACCGGAGACATAGCGGTGTCTCATGCTGTAACAACCGGAGACATAGCGGTGTCTCAGGCTGTAACAACCGGAGACATAGCGGTGTCTCAGGCTGTAACCACCGGAGACACAGTGGTGTCTTAGGCTGTAACAACTGGAGACATAGCGGTGTCTTAGGCTGTAACAACCGGAGACATAGCGGTGTCTCAGGCTGTAACAACCGGAGACATAGCGGTGTCTCAGGCTGTAACAACCGGAGACATAGCGGTGTCTCAGGCTGTAACCACCGGAGACATAGCGGTGTCTTAGGCTGTAACAACTGGAGACATAGCGGTGTCTTAGGCTGTAACAACCGGAGACATAGCGGTGTCTCAGGCTGTAACAACCGGAGACATAGCGGTGTCTCAGGCTGTAACAACCGGAGACATAGCGGTGTCTCAGGCTGTAACAACCGGAGACATAGCGGTGTCTCAGGCTGTAACAACCGGAGACATAGCGGTGTCTCAGGCTGTAACAACCGGAGACATAGCGGTGTCTCAGGCTGTAACAACCGGAGACATAGCGGTGTCTCAGGCTGTAACAACCGGAGACATAGCGGTGTCTCAGGCTGTAACAACCGGAGACATAGCGGTGTCTCAGGCTGTAACAACCGGAGACATAGCGGTGTCTCAGGCTGTAACAACCGGAGACATAGCGGTGTCTCAGGCTGTAACAACCGGAGACATAGCGGTGTCTCAGGCTGTAACAACCGGAGACATAGCGGTGTCTCAGGCTGTAACAACCGGAGACATAGCGGTGTCTCAGGCTGTAACAACCGGAGACATAGCGGTGTCTCAGGCTGTAACAACCGGAGACATAGCGGTGTCTCAGGCTGTAACAACCGGAGACATAGCGGTGTCTCAGGCTGTAACAACCGGAGACATAGCGGTGTCTCAGGCTGTAACAACCGGAGACATAGCGGTGTCTCAGGCTGTAACAACCGGAGACATAGCGGTGTCTCAGGCTGTAACAACCGGAGACATAGCGGTGTCTCAGGCTGTAACAACCGGAGACATAGCGGTGTCTCAGGCTGTAACAACCGGAGACATAGCGGTGTCTCAGGCTGTAACAACCGGAGACATAGCGGTGTCTCAGGCTGTAACAACCGGAGACATAGCGGTGTCTCAGGCTGTAACAACCTGAGACATAGCTGTGTCTCAGGCTGTAACAACCGGAGACATAGCAGTGTCTTAGGCTGTAACAACCGGAGACCTAACAGTGTTGGCTGCTACCATGTTCCGTGTCACCAGACACAGCCTATAAATTATCCTAAATACGTATATTTTTTATTTATATATTTTAAAGTTTCCATTTTAAATCCAAAGATAACAGTTTTTTTTAATATGTCTTGCATTTATCATTTGGGCACAGTTTCCTAAAATTATATTATTCAAACCAGATTGAAATAAACATTTTTAAATGGTATTACAGTGGCGGCTCATAGTTAAAATTAGTGGGGGTGCTGCTCCAGCAAGTTTTTAGCCTTTGTTTTAAAATTGTGTAAAAGGGAAAAAAAACATGTATAAAAAGAAAATTTATTCAGAAACTTGATAAAATCTTAACATCATTAGCGCCGCGTCTTACTACCCATTCGGGTTATACGCGCTTACACTAATGTGTAATGTTAGGGTGATTATGAGATGAATTGGAGGACCTACAGTTTAACATGGAATCCGAACCACGGTGGAGGCCTAGCATTCCTCACATTCACAAGATGTCTTGTCAGAGGTGAAGGAAGGGTTTGGTAAGCAGATAAATCTTTGCCGGGACCGAGGATTGAACCCCGGCCGCCAGCATAGAAGTCTGACACCTTACCCCTAGACCACCAGGTCACCAAAAAATCTTAACAAAAAAAACCAATTTTTTTTACTTAATTTAACTTAAATTGTTACAGTTCAAGCTTGATATATTCATTTAAAAAAAAATCCATTCTTCTTATTTTAATTTGTGCAAAAAGTTCAATAATTTTCTCCTTGATCTCTGGATGACTATTGAGGAAATTTTTTTCCATTGAAAGTACTTCAAGTGCATTAAGTCTTTCTGTTAAAAGAACAAAAAAAAAATCAAATAGAATAACTGGAAGCAGAAAAATAATCTAATTCTGTACTCTTATACACTTTATCACATTCAAGAATATGGTACACGGTTTTAAGCACAACACACGCTGAGTAAAAAAACACACTTCCTTCCACCTTCACGCCAGAGCCGGCACTGCGAGAGCAACAGTGCTCTCTCTTGGCAGTCAAGCCTTCCTGCCCACCCCCTCCTATGTGCGCATGCGCACAACAGTCAAATACCATGTCGCTGGCACTGTGAAGCGCACAGTTCCATACAAAGATTTTTGTATCTTTATCATAAACTGGGGGATGGTTACTGAAGTACTGACATTAAGCTTAAGGAATATATGTTGTACTACAAAAGTAAAGAAAAAAGGACTCATTATATTAAATGTTATCGATAATATCAAGTGAAAATAGGGGGTGCTGCAGTTCCGCAGTGCCTAGACACGAGCCGCCACTGTGGTATTTTATAACACCAGTGAAATTTTAGGTTTATAAAAACATTTTGTGACACAGCTTTTAGAAGAAAAATCTATCTATAAAATCTTTCCATTTTAAAAACACATATTTTACTAAAGTTTGCCCGAAAATATACGATTTAGAATACCATCAAAATAAAACAGACTTTATCCAAATTTCAAATTAAATAAATGAATTAATAAAATACTAAATTGTTTAGGTACTAGTACCTATGGAAAAAAAACACAAACCAAATTTAACACAGACTTAATAGATCTTTAGAGTTTAATGTTAACTTGATCTGTAATACAACATATGCTAAGCTATAGGAAGACAAACTAATTCTTAAAAATCAGGTCACATTTTGGAACTTTAAATAGTAGACAAATCTTTAAACTCCACACCAAAGCCCAATTAGGCCTAACATACTTTACTATTATTAAAAAAATATGACGTAGGCCTATTTGGCTGTCTTCATTTTAAAGTAGGTCTAATCATTGTTAACTGGATGTCAGCAATGGCATATTCAAATTCCTCAAAGTGGCGCTACTTTTCCATTATCTTTAGATTGGATAGAACAATTTTCTGTAATAAGGGTGACCAAAACATCACAATAATGATTATGTGTTCTGTCTTATGACAGGTCCATTCTCCTTTGTCAGTGAATGCCAATGCCAACTAACACCTACAAAACATAGGCACCGACTAATGTAAATTGGTGGGTAGGGGGAGGGGGGGACCAGGACCGATATTTTCAATTTTCATGCCAAAAATATTAGATTTTCAACATCATGAGGGAGAAATACACTTTATTTATATTTAGGGTTGCCAAATGTTATTGATTAAAATACGGGACAGTATATAAATATGAAATTTTTCTCACAATATGCTGTGTAGACGACTTAGTGGGGGTTTCTAGATGGTGAAACCCCCAGGAGGGAATAGGGGGCATCCCCACTAAGTGCCCCCTAAAATTAAAAAGAAAATAGAATTTTAAAAGAATAAAATATACGTTATTTTAAGGCTTTGATGATCAAATTTAAATAATCGGAATTTTTACATCCCAGAAGGGGTGGGACTTTTAAACTAAAAAGTGACACTCCCTAAATAAAAATATATATAAAAAAAAAGAGGAAAATTCAATTACAATTTAATTGAATTTTTAATAATCCTGAACTACATACATAACATCACTATTTATATATATATATATTGAAAGTTTCATACATGAAAGAGAGGAATAGTCTAATAACAAGTTTTCTTATCTGTCAAATCTTGTCTATGATCTATGATCCACCCACCTCTGTAATTCACTGCATATCAGTTCTACAGAACATCCGTTTCACCATACCCGCCTCGGTGGCGTAGTTGGCTAACGCGCTAGTCGTGTTGAAGGTCGACTGCTGAGGACGGGGGGATCAAGGTTCGAATCTCGGTCGGGTGAACTGGGGGCGGTTTTTCCTAAATTGTTTTCCACTCTCCCTTCACGCAAATGCGGGTTCACTTCCTCTAATTCAACCTTCACAATTCCTAATCCATTAGCATAATTAGTATCTAAAGCGTATAACCCAAACGGGTAGTAAGATGCGGTGCTAAATATTATTATTATTATTGTTTCGCCATGTGTCCTCTTGCTTGTTACTCATTAAGGAAAATATATGCTTCACAGAAGCATTGGATGCTGCAATGCTAGGCACAAATGAAATCACACGATGCAAATTTTGTACTTTGGAGGGATTTATTTGTCGAAAAATGCTCTCCATCGCTTAATAAAGTTTTTTTTTCTTTCATATTAGCTTGCACAATTATAGCTTTAATTGTATCCGTTGAAAGACAAAACTCTTCATTTATAGAATCTGTACTCGGCTCAGACAATTGATTCTAGGTCACTAAATTAGATCAAGTTCAACAAACGTAATTGTTCCAGCTTACTAAATATATTTTCCGAAGAAAAATCATAGCTATTTTCAGGGTATCGTAAAGCAGCGCTGTAAAATTTAATAAAATCTGAAGATATTTTATTCTGTTCCTGTGTTATTAGTTTGCTAATCAATTGAGTGCTTGAAACAAACAAAAAAACGGTCTTCTTTTCTTTGAATTATTTTTGTACGAAATGACACAAGCATGTCAACCCCCATGAGGTTAACAGAAAATCCATTAATATGGTTTAACATTGATATAATATTTTTTTTGTAATTAATACGCCTAAAACTACTACAATTTTGAGTTAGTCTACTTTTTACAATAAAAAATGTTCGACAATGAATAAAATACAGTAATTATTATTTTCTAAAAGATTAAAAGTGAATAATTTTTTTTTTAAATTTATTTAGTACCGCGTCTTACTACCCGTTCGGGTTATACGCTTAAAGTACTAATTACGCTAATTGATTGGGAAGGTTGAATTAGAGGAAGTGAACCCGCATTTGCGTGGAGGGAGAGTGGAAAACCATTTAGGAAAAACCACCCCCAGTTCACCCGACCGAGTATCGAACCTCGATCTCCCCGTCCTCGGCGGTCGAGCTCAACACGACTAGCGTGTTAGCCAACTACGCCACCGAGGCGGGTAATTTTTAATTATAAAATAAGGTAACTACCTTTTTTTGTGATTGACTAGGTTAACTACAATGTTAAACAAAGACTTGACGGTAGTAAGAGCTCTCTAGCAAAAGTGCTTTGAAGACATTCTCGGAAACTGAGAGTTCAGTTAAGTTTAAATCTTTACAATCACAATTAATATAATGTTTACTCCTAGTAAGTAGTAACCTGACGTGTGGAGCAACAAGAAGACCACCCTAGAAACTCCTTCCTACCGTGAGCAGTCTATAGTACTTCCACCCTGCCGAGCATCACATGGCTTTATTCATATTACTTGTAAGGGATATATACCCGCCTCGGTGGCGTAGTTGGCTAACAGGCTAGTCGTGTTGAGCTCGACCGCCGAGGACGGGGAGATCGAGGTTCGAATCTTGCTCGGGTGAACTGGGGGTGGTTTTTCCTAAATGGTTTTCCACTCTCCTTCCACACAAATGCGGGTTCACTTCATCTAATTCAACCTTCCCAAGTCTTAATCCATTAGACTAATTAGTACTAAAAGCGTATAACCCGGACAGGTAGTAAGACGTGGTGCTAAATATTGTTATTAGATTTTATAAAAATTTGCAAACCTCTCATTTTCTTTCTTTCGATCTTTTTTTTTATTGATCGACCAAACTAGTGGCCGCAGTCGACCACATCACACTCGATTGTTTGTTCTGTGTTCTAATGGGTTAGGGATGAAGAAGGTTGAATTTAGAGGAAGTGTACCCACATTTGCACGGAGAGAGCGGTAAACTGTTGAGGGAAAACCACCCTCAGTAGACCATACCAGGATTTGAACACCGATATTCCTGTCATTATTAGGCCAATTTAGTACACAAGACCATTTAAGACCATCCGGGCACAGAATCGGGTAGTTTTAAAATATCTTATGTTTATTTACTAATTATATTTTTTTGTCTGGTAGTGAGGGAGATTGCTCCAATGCTGACCCAATGTTTGTACCAAATTAACATATGATTTTAGATGAGACCAATGAGGGCATGAGCGCCCCTCCCTCCCCCCCCCCCCTTCAACCCTCCAGATAAAACGGCAAGTAAATGAGACTAAGAATTTAGATGAGACCAATGTATGCAACCAGCAAAATCTCCTAAAGTGATGGACTGTAGCTACTGTTGCTCAAAGTGTCTATAAAACATAGGATGACAGGGTTAACCATTTGCAGATCTAATTGGGCACTCGTGGACTTCAATAGGGCACGAGGATTTTAGTCAGAGTTTGGTGTATAATCATCTGTTAGACAATAATGAAGAAAACCTTGTCATTTTGTGTACCAGTGGTCTAACTTATACCAGAACTACACCCCTAGTATAAAGGTTTGCCTAACGATGGCAATTTACCTGATCTAACACCATCAGCTTCTGATGAAAATGATCATGATGATAACTTTACTGTACAGTGGTGACCTGGCGATCTAGGGGTAAGGTGTCAGACTTCCGTGCTGGAGGCCGGGGTTCAATCCTCGGTCCCGGCAAAGATTTATCTGATTACCAAACCCTTCCTTCACCTCTGACAAGACATCTTGTGAATGTGGGGAATGTCAGGCCTCCACCGTGGTTCGGATTCCACGTTAAACTGTAGGTCCTCCATTTCATCTCACAATCACCCTACCATTACACATTAGCGTAAGTGCGTATAACCCGAACGGGTAGTAAGACGCGGTGCTAATAATAATAATAATAATAATAATAATAATAATAATAATTTACTGTACAAAGATGCATTCTTCTTAATATTTTGTAGTTTATAGAAACAATTTAAATTTCACACAAATAGTTTATTTTTTTGTATGTGGACTATGATTCACTATTTAATCTGTTACTGATATTGATTGATTAAGTTTCATTTAAGGTTTTGTCTTTTCTACAGTTTTACTTATTTTTAGGAATGCCTTAGAAAATATTATAATCATCACCATAATAGACATTAGTTGAATGGTTCACATTAGCTTCATTAAAAAAAACTCGTTAAGTGTTTTTTACTAATATTTATTAAATATTTATATAAAACAAAATGTAAATCAAAGGAAATATATACATATACATATACACCTGTAAATAAAAACAAAATATTAATAAAAAAACTAATTTTCCTAGATAAATATAAAGTACAGCTTAAACTCTTTAGTCCGGCTGTTTTGAATCTGCTGCCATTAGTTCGAGGGGCGGCCACCAGGACGGTGTTGTCAGCAATACAAAGGTGCCAAAGTTGTTTATATATGCAGACAAGGTTTTTGATTAGACATTCTTGTGTTGTCTTTTATTCTGGCTGCATTTTATCCTTTAAATATGTCTTCCAAAAGTTGTGACAGATCATGTATTATTTTCTTGTTTTATGCTTTATTTTATCTCGTACGAGATAGAGTGGTTATGCCAAGCCTAGGCCCTAGACGTAGAATTTCTGTGGTCCGGCACTTGTCAGACTCCAAGGGTTGCTGACCAAAGAGTTTCAACTGTTTATCTCAAAACCTTGGAAATGCTAATTATAAAGTTTTTACCTCTGAATCAATTATACCTAACTGTAGTGAAATGTTTCAGACAGTTACAAAGATTGCTAAAGCCACTTATAAATAAACATCAGTCAACTCTTTAGGATCTGCAGTTGTCATTTTGTCAGTGTCCGTGCCCACCCTTTATCCTGATTAGACTATACTCAGCACCTGTATGTATAAAAAGAGAGGGCATGCAGTTCAAGGCTCTCAAAGGTCAATTTTCAGGTCAAGGTTAAGTATCGGCTGGAAGTTATATTTTGTTTCCTTTCCAAATTGTATTTATTAGTGCATGGTCTGGCTGTTGCATATGTCATAGAATTAATTTAAAATATAGTCCTCTACACCAGGACTGTCCAACTTTTAAGTAATCTGAGGGCCACATAAAAAAAAAAGATCAATCCAAAGGACACATCCAAAATTAAAAATACATTTCAAATATTAAAAGTCACATAACTTATAAAAGTTATTATTGAAAATTTAAACAAGATACAACTGTTTATAAATTTATAATTACCATTTCATTTTAATGTGAACTCAGAAAGTGTTAGTTTTCATTTACTAAAGTAGCTATATTACTATCGATGCTGGTAGTTAACCAATCCCAGTGAATGTAAGAGTGATTTATAAGTCAATGAATATCTGTATTTGGATTTTATGAGTTTTGCAAAGATATGTGCTTCAAAGCATTGAGGATATCCTAAGTCCAAAGTGTCTCAATTTTGGATAGCGCTCTCTTGGTAGTAATTCATTTTTTTTCAATTCCTCCTGTATAAAATGGGTCTGATTGCAAATCGCAGTTTTTTTTATTGAAGGCAAGATCTTACATTTTCAATGCTGAGCATGCACATCTGAAATGAGACATCTAGTGTTGATGCAATGAAATGCACTCACAGTCGTGCCCGGGAATCTAGGTCTGCACTCGAGTTTTATTCTTTCTCAGGTGAAAATCAAAAGCTGCGACCCACACAAAATAATTTAATGGGCTGCGTCTTGGACAACCCTGCGCTACAGAACCCAACATTTGACAACATACATGAAGGAGGTAGTCTCTCAATTCTAGGCAAGGCTTCAACTGGTTTAGAGAAAACATCGGAATAAGTAAGGATGCAAGATGCAAGACTACAAACCTTGATGACAAAACGACCAGAAAAAATAAACTACACAGATGCCATTTTCCCGTCTATTTTTAACTCCACATCTGGTTTCTTATCCAGCTTAAACTAGTTTAACTACACTAATATCCCACTTCAGTGGCTGCATGGTCTAGTGTGTCAATCTCGCAGAAGACTAGATTATCAGTGACGAGAAGATTGATGTTTGAATCTAAGTAAAGGTTTTTTATAAATGAATTTACGCTCTACCACCATGCAAATGTGGGCACCTTTCCTCTAATTAAAACTTCATCCCTCACACGTTTAACATGATTAGTACATATGCATATAAAGCAAAGTGGAGGGAATGTGGTAAACCATTTAGGGGGAAAATAACTCGTACACTCGGCCAGGATTATGAACACAAACTTCCCCTTAACGACAGAGCAAATTATATGACCTTGATGTCTAGTCTGTGTGCCCTCTGTTGTAGGTAAGTTAATATCAATTATTAAAATGTTATTGGGTCCATGTTGTCTGTATTAAATGTTTCGTATTAAACTGAAATTAAACCCTTAGAGAGAGATTGATAACATGTGTGTGTTCTGTCGATCTTATTGATGTGTTCCACATTCATAACAGAGCATTATTCATGAAAAAGTCTCACAAAAAATAAGATTTGATATTAAATGAAAGCTCATTTCTCAGTCGGTAGAGCAGTGATTGGTAGGAGTATTTAAATTTCTGTTCAGAATAATATATACACCCTTTTATATAAAATTTAGTATATGAAGCAGAAACACAGACATTGAATGTCGAGGCCATGGGGATGAAATTTGTGAGGAACATGTCCCAAGGAGAAACGAGATTAGGAAAAAAGTTATCCAGGGAAGAGTAGGGGTACAGGGAGTACATGAGAGAGAGAGAGAGGAAATAGCAAGACTGAGATGGTATGATCATTTAATGTGGATGTAAAAAGAGAGGCTGCCAAAGAGAATGATGGAAATGAAGTATATAGGAAAAAGACCGAGAAAGAAATTGTTGAAACTGTCGACATGTCCCTCTTACACGTTCATTGGCTGATCCGTAGATTGTTCGACAATTAACACACACTGTGACAAAATAAAGAATTTAGATACATAAAAAAAAATGACTGTGACTGCAAGAGTAGAATATAAAACCTAATTTCTCCATAAAGTGAAGTGTTGAACTACAGAAATGTCAAAGTTTCTAGCCACAAGTGCACCAATACAAAATTAAGTCACACGAATTCTCCAGAGAAAAAACACAATCTTAATACACGTTCAAATTGTTGACCTGTACCTCTTGTGTTAACCCTTTTAGTGATACGCCTACACTGGATTGGTTTGCAAAGAGTGCCAAGAATGCTGCGGCTATTGTATGCATTTTGCTAAGGTTTCACAATAAATATTGTCAAATCATTATTTATGAAGCAATTTTTCATATTTTCCTACCTTTTAGAAGGGGATGTTCTAATATAATCTAGGGTTGTGGAGCCAAAAGCAGTTGTGGGTGGATTCAGAAAAATTGTATATAGTGGCTTCAAAATGAAAATATAACCTGGGAAACTGTATCATTTAAATTCCATACATTTTTTTATTCTTCCTTAGCATAAATATTTTTAATTTGGATTGACGGGTGACCTGGTTGTTTAGGGGTAAGGTGTCAGACTTCTGTGCTGGCGGCCGGGGTTCAATCCTCGGTCCCGGCACAGATTTAACTGATTACCAAACCCTTCCTTCACCTCTGACAATACATCTTGTGAATGTGGGGAATGCCAGGCCTCCACCGTGGTTCGGATCCCACGTTAAACTGTAGGTCCTCAATTTCATCTCACAATCACCCTACCATTACATATTAGCGTAAGTGCCTATAACCCGAACGGGTAGTAAGACGCGGTGCTAATAATAATAATAATAATAATAATTTGGCTTAATAAATTTTTTAACTATTAATTCACAATGTCAAAGCAGTTTCCCATGAAGTCATATTTAATGGAGCATTTTACTGCGGTAAACTTGGTATTAGTAATTGATATACTTTAACCATTAATGAAGGAGTCCCAAGTCAGAAAGTAGAAAATAGACGAGTCAGAGTCGAAGGTTTGGTGTACTGGCTCCACTGCCCTACTATAATCCTACCTTATCATATATGGTATTGCAAGAATCAGCGCAAATCCGAAAAGCCGATAACATCAGCTGGTGGCACTAAAAGCTTTAAGAACACACCGACAACACATTTTCATAGACCAAATGATTAAAAATCACAGATAAAATAAAATAAGCAATTCAAATCACAATTATGATTAAATACAAAGTAAGATATTAAAAAAAAGGCAATATACTCATTACTAAACACACCGGTCATTCTGGCCATAACCCTTGCAATAGACACTAGTATTTCAATGGTACAGTGGCACCAGTTGACGCAATGCGCAGGTTTGACCATAAGCTGTGCACCAGAGGTTTGAATAACTCACTGCTCCTGTTGGCTGGATGTTTGGTGACTGATTGACTATTAAATACACATCACAGACTTAGCCTTGAACTATGAATGGAGAACAACTGTGTGAGCACAAGACGAATCCTGAGTAACTCGGTGGTAGAGCATTGGTGCACTAAGCTAAAGCTCCTGGGTTTGATTCCCGTGTCCAGGTGTCATTTTCCAACTAATTTAACCTAATTTATTAAATAAAGTCTAATAACCTCAAACAATATATCCATTAAAAGAGAAACACTTTGGTTTTAATTTGCTTTAACGCTAAAAACAAGAGGGTTCATTAGCCCTTCGGCCCCCCACCCTTGCGGTGAACACAAACTCTTGACAATTTCAGACATCTGCATAGTTGTAAATGAAATCATCAGTCGAAACCAGTCAAAGTTCCAATTCAAGGGAAAGGTACTTAACCCCGTTTCTACACAGTAATTTAAACAGAGCATACTATTTCTAGAAGCCAAACAAGCAGTATGAATGAGAACTATAACACATGTTAGCATTATGGCCACGCCACGATGCGGCTCTGGCAAAAGATTGTCACGACAAGGAGAGGCATGTAAAATACAGGTTTATAAAAATAATTGCACGTAAGTAAATACATTGCTGCAGCTAGGTAATTAACACTGAGGACCGTACAGAGTACCACCGCACTGCACCAGCAGCGGTGAAATGTGTGAACCGTTTTCCTCTTTTCATTGTATATAATATTGTAAGTATCCTATCCATACTCTGTAATTTTAACTCGTTCCACATTTATAACTATATTTTTCTTTAACCCTTCCCCTGGCGTGGACGTAGAACTTCTTTGTTTGACCGAAAGTTCCCTGGCACGGCTGTGAATCAACGTTTCATTAAAATAAGTTATTGTAGTGCCATCTATGAATAAATCACTGTACTTTTAGCCAGTATGAATATTTAATATTGAAATTATAGAGAGTTACTAGTTCATTGCTATATTATGACCGTGAATAAAATTATAAATGAGTAGAGAAAATATTTGTCTGGTAAGAGTACATGAGTAGAATAATGCTAACGCAAAAAGCTGTGATACACACACACCAGGAAATGGGTTAAAGATTTATACTCTACACACAGAGAACACTTTAACTTTGAAACATTAACAGTAATTGTTTGCCAAGAGATGGCGTCTCTTATGACCATCACTAAATGAAACATGCTAATAGTTTAGAATAACATATGTCTGATAAATTCAGTTTGCCACTGGGCCTCCTCATTGTTAAACACATATCTGATCCAGGGGTGGACGAGATCCCGAACCCTTGGTAAAATGTCAGGAATTTATCCATTCAGCGAGTCAGGCGGGAAAGGCCATTTCCCGGGAAGGGTTCGAGCGGGAAATAAAGCCTTGTTCCAGCAGGTACTACTGGCTCAATCTCTATTAGAGACAGTCGTCATCTTTGTTCTGTACCAAACTTGGAGGGGGTATCTTACTGCCTGCGGTGAGACAAACAAGTCGGGAAGTTTGCGAGTCAATGTACTCTGTCTATCAACGAACAGTAAAGTGTGGTTTACATGGGTATATTTAGTAGTAGAGTACGGAGGTAGAGTGCTTACTACTCCGTTACCAACATAATGTAAATATTTTGGGACAGTTACTCTACTAATTTTGGTAGAGTAACTATCCACACAAAGCCGGTAATTTGGTAGAGGAGAGTTCAGTTTTAAGTTGGTTACAATAAACATTGCACGTAAACGTAATCGTGCTATTGTGAAAAAGTGCTTAAAAATAATTGCAAATGTCTTGTTAAATGAAGTTTCAGAGGTTTTAGAGGAAGATATTGCTAGGAAAAAGGGATATGGGTTAGAGATTTGATTATAAACCGAGCTGCACTAGGAGGGACTAATACATTTTCTTTTGACATCTTTTTTTTTTTTTATGATTTCTTCATATTAAGCTGCTTCTCTCATTTGTTTATTTTTATAGTTAACATTACTAATGTTCAATATACACTTGTAAGCTTTATATATCTCTGCTAATTTTATAGTTTCAGCTTCCATCAACTTCATTTTGGTATATAATAAAATATTAATAAACTATGACTATCCCAAAATGTTTACATTATGCTAGTAACGTAATAGTAAGTACTTTACCTCTGTACTCTACTACTAAATTTACCAATGTAGGCTACGCTTTATTTGTTAGGTTCAGCAAGAGAGAGAGAGAGAGAGCTTGAAAGTTTAGAAAAGGACATAGGGGCATAGAAATAGGGGGGAGGAAGTCAAGGTCAACTATTTATGAGCATCAGCCTGTCTGTTAGCAACCTAACAAAGAGTAGAGCTTACAGGGGCGTTAAACAAAGAACCTTTAAGGGGTTTCAAAAAATAAGGAATATTTAAAGGGTAACACACATAGGGTACATTAAAGGGGTTTCATAGCTAAATAATATTCAAGGGGTTTAAAACCTGTATCATCTTTTAAAAGGTTTTGGACCTAAAGAATATATAAGGTTTTTCAAACCTAGATAGCCTTCAAGAGGTGTTTAAATAGAGAATATTTAAGATTTGAGAGGACATTTAAGAAGGTTAAAAAATATTTTATTTTTTGCACTCTTCCAATAGTAGTTAAATATAAAACACTATTTTCATAAGAGAATAATTAATAAAAATAATGTATTAAAATTAATTATTCAATTTTTGTTCAAAATGTCGCTATTTGTTTCTGTAAAAAGTGCTATTCGCACAACCCTATCTATATTATGTTTTTATGATATATTATTTGTATTATATTTAATAATGTCAAAGCTTTTACAAGTATTACCATATTAGTATAAAAACAATATATATTTTCAATCTAAAGCATCATTTTTATCATTTATCATTCTCGTCCCGATGTAAAAATGTCATTCCCGTTCATCCATAAATATAACCATTATTACTGGGATGCGATTTAAGTAATATTTTACTTTGAAAATGTGAAAAAAAACATTTTATCACACTGCAGCAAATTATGGTTTAAATCAGGAGGGTTGGCCAGAAAAATCACTCGAATAGTTGGAGTAGAAATTGTTTTTGATAGAAACACTAAAAAAACCCCACATATTTAAAGAAGTGTTTATACTAAAAATATGTTATAGTGTCTGTTAGAGTTTTATTTGAACCAGTGTGTTGACTAATCACTCCCGATTCAAACCATGGTTCAACCCTGTGCTCTCTTCTATTAAGCACCTGTGACAGCTCATTGGTACCAACACGGTAGAGTGATTAGCACTTCTGACCAAAGCATGTTTTGTTAAGTCAGGGTGGCCACTATTCGGGAAAATCGAGAATTAAGCTTGAATTTTGAGCTTCAGAAAAAATCTGGAATAAGTGCTTGCATTTTTACCCTCTTTCAGGAATTAGTAAAAAATATTAAAAGCCTTTATTTACAAAAATATATATATATGCATGCATGAGCTATATGTATTTTTTTTTAAATTTGATTTGGTGCATTTCCAAAAAATCACACTAATTTACTTTTTTTTAGCGCTGGCATATCTTCTATAGTTAATCAAAAGGCGGTTAGCATGGATCTTGAATGCACAGCATCATTTTTAAATAAAAATACATTTTTTGACAGTTTCAAGATTTACTAAAAATTGTTTTAATTTAATATGTATATTATGGCAAGTCATGTAATCTGCAGCTGCCACTTTTAATAGTTCATATCAATCAATACCTATAAAATATTTCGTGGCTGATAATTAGACAATTGCGAAGTAGCCTTTTGAGTTTGAATCAAATAAACGTAAATGTTATTAATGACTTTTGAATAATTATCGAATCGAATCATATCTTAGTTAAATATGCTAAAATTATGATGTTAAATAAAATGAATTACATATTTTATATATATAAAACGCATTAAGTATGGATGGAATAAAGCTGAGAAAAGTACAGAATGTAAAATATCTCTGAACCATGATTGAGGTGCAAGGTGGGAGTAGAGAGGATGTAATTAGAAGAGGACAAGAGGGAGAGTTCTTTCCTTCAAGAAGTTTGAGTTTCATATCCATGAATTTGATATGCTGTTGCGAAATGTTCCAGGAGAATTTGAGGGAGCTATAGTTATTCAACCTGCTCAGGAATTGTAATAAATTAGAAGAAAAAACCTGTTTTAAAAATAGGACTTATTTTTTTTGGTCAGGAAAACCGGGAACTGTGCTGTAATTTTATTCTAAAGCTAGGTGTCTACCCTGTAAATTCCTGTACACGCACATATACTATTCCTCTAGTCAACCAATGAGCGTGTATTTAGTGATGGTCGACAAAAGATCAGGCTTGGCGCTCCTAAAGCTAATGCCAGTGTTGGAGGAGGTAGCAGCAACCTTTGCTCACGAGTGCAGCCCTCGGTTGTTACCATATTTCTTTAATTATAAGATGAATACCCCCCCCCCCTTTTCCCCATTTAAACGTTTCTAAAAATGGGGTTCATCTTAGAATCACAGTTTCTTTTCGACCAACGTTCTCGAAAGTTCTATGGCTCAGAAGCATCAGAGACCGATATTGATTCAGAAGGAAGGGATAAATAAGATATTATTGTTGTTAGTAAATTGCATTTTCTAATAAATTTTTTTTATATGTAGGGTATTTTAACATTACATTTCTTTTATTTTCTAAGAATAAAACTTTTTTTTTCTTCTGGTGGTACTGAAAAAATTAAGGTGCATCTTACAATTGATGGTGTTTTAGAGTCAAAGAAATACGGTTTAGGACAACACAAAACTTGTAATGTCAACTTAAAACTAGGACTGTCAAACTTGATTGTTTCGATTCTTACTGGTATTGAAAGCTCTTAATATTACGATTCTCGCTACTTCGATTCTTAGCTATCAATAAAACTGGCAACTAAACAAAACAGTAACAGTCAAAATAGCTAATAATCGATTATCTCTCATATTATTTTAGTTGCCGTGTCACTTAAATGCCAGCAGATTGTAACTCTACCATATTTCCCTGAATATATATTATCAACCTAACATTTTGAGGTGTTTTGAATGAAAAATAAATGGTCTCAAATATAATAAGACCTGGCATTATGACAATAAAAAGAGGTAAAAACTAACAACTTTGACACACATTTTTTTAAAGTAAAAATTAAGTGAGACTGTCAGAATACATGAATCAATTTTAAACAAACAATTGATATATAATATGTAGACTAGGGATGGCAATTTTACTTAATATATTGATATATCTATCATTAGTTGATATATCACGTGTTATATCGAGAGTTATGATATTTCGATCAAATTAAGATGGCCGCTCTCTTTCAATCTTTGTTTTATTTAGCTCTTTGAATAAGACAAGTTTAATAAAAATAGAGTAAAAAAAGCTTTTATTTTAATTCAATAGACTTAAAGCATAGTCTGATATAGCGTTGCCAAAACACTTATTTCTGGTAAGCTAATGTGCGTAGGATCAGTTGTGGCAGAAAACTTTATATTTTTGTAACGTGTAAAATGTGTTTGTTTTTTCTGATATAAAATCCGCAGTTTATTGTATTAATTTCGAGTTTATATGAATTTTGTTTTGATTTTCAGTTTTGAAGACGTTTAATGGGTTTGACAAATATCTATAAGATTGTGAGACTAAAGTTTCAAGCGACCATGTGTTGGTTGAAATGGTCGAGTCCAAGTTTCGCGTTGAGGGGGGAGTAGGGTATCAGGCGTGTTTGATTTTCTCTACAATAACAATTATTATTAGATATCTAAAAAAAATAGTTTTTGACTGTTTTTACAAAGCTAGTCTATTTTATTTGACAAATAATAGTTACATAAAAAGTTTTTATTTTCAAGTAGCCCTACTTAATATGTTAGGTTGCTACCATTACAGTAATTAAATTTTCTTTCCAATGTCATTATATTGGGAAGAAGGTACAGGATAGGTGGATAGAAACATATAAAAGGGGGACAAACACAATATGGCCTATACCTACCTACCTACCTACCTACCTACCTTCTTCCCAATATAATGCAATTGCCTCATAAAGCGAAAAGAGGTTTTCCTTATAGAGTTATAACTTTCCAATGTCATTAATTCAAAACTGCACTTTCATTTAATTATCTTATTTGGTGAATTGAATAGACTCGTGTTCTCAACTACTGTTTTTTATACCTCTTTTATTTACAAATGTTTGATTCAATTATCTGATTTAATACTTGTTAAAATTGATTTTTTATTATTCCTATGAACTTTTTTAGTTTTTCGTATGTTATGTAGATGAATACTTACATATTTTTTATATGAGGTTGGCTGCTTGGAAAAATAATGAAAACAACAAAAGTTTAAGAATCGGAATCGAGAATCGAAAAAATCGAAGTTGAGCTTAAGAATCGGAATCGAGAAAAAACAGGTATCGTGACATCTCTACTTAAAACATTTTTGATCTCTGCGCAGAAGTAAAATGAGAGCTAACAATGGGGCAGAGTTTATGGATGATTGTAACTCCCCCATCACTGGTAAATACAACACATTGAAAACTTTAGTAAAACACTTGCATTTTTTCTCTTTAACATTACAAATAAACAGTTTTTATTGTCCACACTTGAACTTAAAATCGCCGAAGGTCTGCCGATACTTGTGGCAGTCCCCCCTCCTCTTCACCCCTGCTTAAATTATTACAATAGTAACACAATCTCCACCCTGCGACATTCTTCTTTCAGTTAAAGCAGTTCAATAACTGTTTTAAATTTGAACAATAGATTATGAACACACAATAATTTTAAAAAAAAAAAACAATTTTTCTGCTGAAGCAGAAAAACTTTCCCAAAACTTGATTCGCGCTATCATCTCATCGCCAATAAAGTGAGCAGTCGGCCCGAGTAGCTCTCGATGAACGGCGAGTGACCAGAGTTCTAAGACGTCTGATAATTGGTGTTTGTTGCTCTAACTATTGTTTACACACAACAACAATGTGAGATCACACCTCAACAATCAAACAAAGAACTTTACACCGAACTCACTACATTATCAAAAGTTCGGAGCTATCTTACATTCACTAACATACAAGCTAATGTTGCAACATCTCGTTAGACCTCCGACCGTAAATGTGGTTCTTTTCAATATTCAACACTCTAATCACGTGGCAAATGCTTTATCACTGAAACACGGGTGATCGTATTGTGCCTCCCGATATCCTTACAGAGTATCTCCACATCAGCTCGGAAAGTTCTCTCTTCAACAGGAAATGTCATGTGAGTCATTTCTGTAAAAGTAGAAAGTTTATTTGGCACACAACAGAAAATTATGAGGGAACAAAAAAATATATAGGAAGAATGTTGTTTTATCCTTAAGGAGAAAATTGTCACCGGTTGTAATGCGAGTGAGTAATTACTAGGTAGTTAAAGAAATTAGGGGGAAAGAAAGTTGGTAAAAGCAAAACAACTTTTCACATAATCATGCGAAATACCGACTTTCCTTTGTATTCTAAGATTTTGTAGTTCTAAGTTCTAAGTCATTGCTATTGCAGATTAAAATTCTGCAGTCTGCTTGAAGAATGTCTTAAAGTGCCCCAGTTAGGATACCCCCACACATACACTAGGGGATATAAAAGGTGCAAGTGCATTATTCATTATCATCAACTATTTGCAGCCTGTGGCCAGTAAATTTAGTAAAATACCTTCATCTTCCTCTATCCTTCCACCACTCTTCCTCCTTAATTCCTTTCATTATTTTCCTCTCACTTAAACACTTTCTGTTATCTGCTCCTCCCATCTCTTTCTTGGCCTTCCTTGTGGTATTTTTTCCCTACATACTTAATTTCCATAAATTTCTTTATCATCCTCTCTTTTTCCATCCTCATTACATGCCCATACCATCTCAGTCTTACTTCCTCTACTATCTCATGTACTCCCTGTACCCCTACTCCTTACCGAATAACTTCATTCTTAATCTTGTTTCTCTTGTGAAAGCTTAGCTAACTTGCTCTTCACAAACTTCATTCCCATGGCCTCCACTTTCCTAGTCTCCCTCACATTCATTGTCCATGTTTCTGCTGCATGTGTGACAATGGGTACAAACTATGCCCGGTACAACACTTCCTTACACTTCAAGGGGGCTTCTCTTCTCCATAGCAAGTATATTAAATATAGAACAACTCTCCCTGCTCTCCTCTTCTGATTATATCTTCTCTACTTTCACCTTTCTCCTCAATCAAGCTTCAAAGATATTTTACGTTCTGTACTTTAATCATCTTCACTCCAACCAACCTTAAGAGCCTTATTAGGCCTTATTGCCATAACTTCACAATTTGCCGTGCAAAATTTAGTTCCATATTCTTACTTCCTCAGTTCCATTCTTGTAGTTCCGGTACTTCCTCTTCCTTCTCTTCCCATAACATCAAATCATCAGTAAACATAATGCTATTCATCCTTCCCTACCCAAGTTTTCCTGCTGTCACTTTGTTTATGACCATTTCCATCACCATTACAAATGTTGATGATGAAAGGGCACTCCCCTGATTCATTCAATTTTTTTTTATTTGGAACCACTCTGTATATCCACTCTTGATCTTAGCACAACTCCTGTTATCCTGATACATGCTTTTAACTCTCATTAAAACTCCTCTTTCCACTTCATCCTCCTCCATCGCTTTCCAAACTTTACTTCTGCCTTCTCCACATCTATAAATACCATTACAAAGTATTTCCCATATTCATACCTCCATACCTATTGTAGATCTCTGTTCCCGAAATCTATGCTGTTCCTTATTCCACCTTCCTTTCATTTTATTTCTTATTTTCTTTTTCAGTAGCTTCTCATATATTTGTGTACAGTGACAAATCAGCGTTATCCCCCTATAATAGTACACCTCTTCCTGTCTCCTCTCTTTAAAATAGGATTTATAGCGCCCTTTTTCCAGTCTTCCGGTTCCTTGTTCTCCTTCCTAACCAATCTCAGCACCCTGTACAACCATTGTGTACTTGCTTCACCTGATTATCATTTCCACAGTCAGTTCATCCACACCTGGTAATTGTCAATGTTTCATCCTCTTTAATGCGTCCTCCACCTCTTTCCTCCTCTTCTGCTATTTCTTCCTGTTCCACTGTTTTCACTCTCATTCTTTTCCTCTTAAGGGTCGAACATTTTCTCAAAATATCTCTTCCTTCTGTCTTCAATGTTCTTCCTTATTCATCTATCATTCTAACTTCTTGTCTTTTCTCTCTCCTCTTGTTTCTTACTTGGCTATATAACACCTTCTTACTTACTTCCACATCCCGTTCCAGCATTTCCGTCCATTTTGGTATCCAATCCTTCCTGGCTTCCCATACAACCTGCTTTGTTTTTTTCTTCTTCTCCCTCTATTATTCCTGTGTTTCCTCATTCCTATTCTTAAAACTCCTTCTGAATGATTTATTCTTCTCCTCTACCAAGGTGTCTCATTCCACTTCCTCTTATTACTCGTCCTCCCACATTCCTCCTCTGCCGCTCCCACCAGACTGTTCTTAAACCTTTCCCATTCAACCTCTCTACTTTGCATCTCATAATTGGGTATTAAGCTTTTTATCTTTATTAGGTACAGCCCTCTCTCCTATTCATTTTTTAACCTCTACACCTTTATTCTTCTTTCTTGTCTTACTACTTTTCTCCTAACTTTCCATCCCTTTATGTCTGCCACCAACACCCTTTGGTCACTATCTAAGGACACACTTAGTATTACCTTGATATTTAAGGTCTGCCTTTTCATTTCTTCATCCATGATAAAGCGATCTAGCACCGACTTGCTCTCCATCCCAACTGTCTCTAGTGGTCTTATGACTTTCTCTTTCCTTCTTATACCAGCTGTTTACCACTTAATTTTATTTCTTGCACATAACTCCAACAGCCTTCTACCCTCCTCATTTCTCTCTCCCCATCCTTCCTTCCATAACACCCCCTCAAACCCTACTCTCTATTTTCCTAATCTTGCATTGACATCGCCCATTTCTATCTTACACACACATTTTCCATGTGCATTTCAAGGTCTTCCTCAAACTTGTCTTTCTTTTCTGCACCCACTTGTGGGGCATAAAATTGAATCATGTGCAATATTCATTGGATTCAGAGTGAGCCAATTTTATGGCATTCTAACACGTGATTGGAGCCTGGTCAAGCAACTTACAGCTAGGAATGTAGTCTTGTCGATCCACAGTCACCACTAGACCTGCTGCAGGTCTCGGGGAGGAGACGACGATGTGCTCAGAACTGCTGGAACAAGGACAGGACAAGTCTTACTAGGAGATACTTCAAACATTTCAATTGCTAGAATAGTAGACCAGAGCGTGTGTGGCAATTATAGTCGAGGTACAACTAGAAAGTGTGAAGCAATTCTAGCCGAGGTACAACTAGATAGTCAGGCAATTCTAGCTGATGTACAACTAGATAGGCAATTACAGCCGAGGTACAACTAGATAGTCAGGCAATTCTAGCCAAAGTACAACTAGATAGGCAGGTAATGCTATCCGAGGTACAACTAGATATAGTATGTGGCAATTCAAGCTGAGGAATAACTAGATATTGTGAGACAATTCTAGGTAAGTTACAACTAGATGTTTTGTGGCAATTCTAGCTGAAGTACTATTAAATTATATGTATAAATTCTAGCCGAGGTAAAACTATATGGTATGTGGCGATTTCAGCTAACTAGTGTGTGGCAATTATAGCCGAGGTACAATTAGATAGTCAGTCGACAATTATTGCCGAGTTACAACTAGATAGTCAGGCAATTCAAGCATATACAACTAGGTAAAATGTGGCAATTCAAGCATATACAACTAGTTAAAATGTGACAATTCTAGCTGAGGTACTACTAGATACCATGTGGTAGTTCTAGCCAAGGTACAACTAGATACATTTTGGGAATTCTAGCCAAGATACAACTAGATACAATGTGGCAATTCTAGTAAAGGTAAAAACTATATACAATGTGGCAATTCTAGCCCAGGTACAACTTGATAGTCAGTCCACCATTATAGCTAAGTTACAACTATATATATATAATGCGGCAATTCTTGTTAAGGTAAAAACTATATATAATGTGGCTATTCTAGCCCAGGTACAACTAGATAGTCAGTCGACCATTATAGCCTGGTTACAACTAGATAAAATGGGGCAATTCTATCTGTGGTACACAATAGAATGACAACATAAATTAAATGAAGCTTGGATGAAATTGTAAATTACATAAAATGCATCAATACAAAATAAAACAATGTATCAGACATATTAAACAATGACAAGCACATTTAATGAAGGGAAATGTTTATAGAGCCTATATATATCTGTGCCTACCTGTAAACTCTGCTCAATCATGCAAATCTGCGACAAAATGGAAACAAAACTGTGGAGAAATTGGGACAGCCATGAGGGAGATCACATATTATGATTAATAATGCTTAAAAAAAAATATGGTGGGTTGTGAAATCTCACAGAATACACTTAGTTAACTAGTCTTGAAGATTTCATCTGAAAAAAATATAAAAAATAAAGTTTCACTGGATACAGGGTGTGTACCGAGTTTGATAAACAAAAATTAGTGACTTTTTGGTGACCATTATTGACCACAAAATTCCTTCGGCGAATTGATAAACATTATATAATGCATATATAGCCATAATGCACTCACACGCAACATTAAAATGTAACTAGTTGGTGAACCTTATCCTTGTCCGTGGTATCACAGTACAAACAATCAGGAAACTTGCGGCTAGTGGGTGGCGTGACTTTTCCGTGATTTTTGTGACCCAATTAACACCACGTGGATAGGTAAATTTAAACTAAGTCGGTAGCCGTTTTAAAAAATATATATGTTGTCCAGAATAAGGATTCATTGTCAGCATGGAGTTTACCTAGGTATAAGCATGCCTAGATAATTAATGTTGCTTATTTGAGCGGAATAAATATTTGAGGAGTTTGGATGCAAAATGACTTCAGAACATTCAAACAAAACAATTAAGTGTGTAAGTGTAGTGCAAAATGTAGGTTAAACACTAAGGTGTCAGATAATATTGAACACAAATCAACAATGCATTTTGAAAATACATCACTGTATATGAAGTAATATGATTTTTAAAATAGGTAATCAAGATTGTGTTTCAAAACAAGACTGGATAAAATGTATTTTCAAAAGTTATACTGAACTTTTTTGTGGCTGAAAAATAGATATATAGTCTAAAAAATATATATTGTCTGTTCACCATATCTTTTTACCTGAATTACAGTTGAAAAATCGTATGTTTAGGTTTTGGGTTTCCAACACCATTGCACAAGATAACTGTTTTGTTATAAATGATAAAGTTTTTTTTAATTACGTGTTATATTTTACATTTAAAATAATGTAAACTTAAGTTTTCTCCCATTATTTAATTACTTTTAATAATGTATTTTTATCCTATCCAAAACACTATTTAAACATTATTAAAAGTATTTATTCTTAATTTTGTAATAAATAAAATGATAGAATATTAGGAAAATGGTGTGCGTCTATGTAAACATGTGTTAGTGTTTTTACTTTTATTTGTGCTCTACCATTTTCCTAATATTCTATCATTTTATTTGTCACAAAATGTTTTTGCTCAATGCAATTATTTCATACATATTATTCTTCATTTTGGAACGTTATCTATAAGTTTAATATAGTGCATACGTTAATACCTTTTAATACAGACTTGGAAAAGAGAAAATGCTTGCCCTTTTTATAAAATTATTTAATGATTATTTTATTGTATTTTGAAATATTTAACTGAATAAAATATGTTTATCCTCTGCATGGGTGGACCGTTGTAAAGAACGTGTTTGACCTGACCAATCACATGGTTTAGGTTTGTCGGTCGCCATATTGAAGTTATTTTTGTTAGGGCTATTGTGAAAGTGGTATGAATAATAATTTTTTAGTAGAATAAAACAATAAATAAACTTTATGCCCGACCTCAAATAAATATGAATAATATTGGCCTGAATTACTGTGTGTGTCATACATTTCAGCTGTTGACGTAGGGATACATTAGGGACTATTTCTAGTAACTTTATGAGCTGTCATCCAAGTAGCTCAGGTGGTGAATGTACTCTATATATCGTTGTTTATTAATTTTATTTCTATAAAAGCGTTAACAATCACAAGACTAAGCCATTTACATTAGGTGAGTTTTCACGATTGAATTAGTTACATCTCAGTGTCAAGTGCTGTTGACATGGTGGTTCTGAAAAAAATGAAGGGTGTAAACTACTTAAGATTTGTTTTTCGTAAAAAAAAAAAAAGAAAAAAAAGAGAGATGGCTATTGGTGTGTACTCTATAAAGCAGCGGATAGGTTCATTTATGTAATAATCAACTGAAAATTCCCTGTTTATGTTTAATCTTAGGTAGATTAGTGTTTTCGTGTGATGTCTCCTTTAGGCAAAGAACTGCCCTTGCTCCAAAGAGTCTGAAGGGTCTGACATAATCACCATCAAATGTTCAATCGGAAAGAATACACAGCGATTGTTTGTTTAGGGTGAGGCTAGAGGAGGGCTCTCGAGAGGACAATTGCTGGAGGTGAACAGGGCGAGTCTATTGCTGTGTTGTACTATGAGGAGAAGAAGGGTGTGTTGCTTGGTTGTGAGGGGAAGAGAGGGGTGTGTTACTTGGTTGTGAGTGGGAGGGAAGGGTTTGTTACTGGCTATGAGGGGGGTACGAGTGTGTTACCGGCTGTGAGGGGAGAGGGAAGGATGTGTTACTGGCTATGAGGAGGAAAGAGGGGGGTGTTACTGGCTGTAAGGGGAAGGAAAGGACGTGTTACTGGCTGTGAGGGAGAAGGAAGGACGTGTTACTGGCTGTGAGGAGGAAGGAAGGATGTGTTACTGGCTGTGAGGGGGGTACGAGTGTGTTACTTGGTTGTGAGGGGGAGGAAGCAGGGGTATGTTACCTGTTAGTGGCTGTGAGGGGGAGGAGGTGGGGGTGTGTTACCTGTGTGGTGCTGGGAGGGGGAGGAGGTGGGGGTGTGTTACCTGTGTGGTGCTGGGAGGGAAAGGGCGGGGAGTCTAGCTCCGCCTCCTCTGCCCACCGCTGTCTTGTCCCCAGAAGTGAGTCTGTGTCCTCGTCCACGCACCTCTGAGGGAAGGTGACTCCATCTCCGAGACTGTGAACAGACACAACACATAGCCCTCGTACCTTGCCATACATCGCAACAAATTAGGACAAATATCTTATAAGCCCACACAATGTTGGTTTTATGATGCCGAGGTTCCTCCGGGGTAAGTGACAAACTTGGACAGGCAGGAAGAGAGCTGGTTTCATGTAAAGTGGCAAACCTGGTTGTAACCATCCATTTAATGACATTGTTTTCAGTGTTTTATGAAAAGTAAACACCCTTGTGGCTCACAAACAGAAGCTGTCCCAATTAGGTTTACAACAAAGAAAAAGTCAAGCACACCGAACGTCAGGAAGGAACAGAAGCTATTGCATATTCAGGTTTCTGCCTTGGTGGGAAACTTTGTATGCCAATAAAAACGTAAAATAATGAGAGGCCTGTTGCTTTCTGACCCAATGTTAAGTTGACTCAATCCAGAATTGTGTCAAGTTATTATGGCTAGTGAAGTGTTTACTTGGATTTACCACGAAACATTCTGTTGGTCACAGCATGAAACTAGCAGCCGTACACACGCAGGCCGACTACAATGAAGGAAAGGAGGGCAGATTACAGCATGAAACACGCAGCCGTACACACGCAGACTGACTACAATGAAGGAAAGGAGGGCAGATTACAGCATGAAACACGCAGGCCGACTACAATGAGGGAAAGGAGTTCAGATCACAGCATGAAACACGCAGCCGTACACACAAAGGCTGACTATGGTTAACACAAGAAAAAGACGTTGGGTGATACCTAACAAACACGAAAATAGGTACTATACACTCCCAAACAAGGTGGGGTGTGTGTGTGTGTGTGTATGTGTGTGCATGCATTCAGGACTGACCTGGCATGTGTGCTAGTACTGCCCATGGAGTTGTACTGGGAGCTGGGCTGGTGTTGAGCGTGCACAGGAAACGCGACACCATCCCCCAGACTAGAACACAACGCAATGCACAACATTAGCACTCGATTGTCTAATTCCCGTGCCACGAACAAGATATTTACCCAAAAGGCTGTTAAAATATTGACTTCAGTTGCTGGACTTCTTAGTTGAAATCCGGGTTAAGAGAGAATTCAGTGATAATAAGTAATAAAAGCAGTCATTGTATGGAAGGAGGATGTTTGTAGTTCATTTCAAGCACGATTCCAGAAACTAGAAGTGCTACATATGTTACGTTAGAAGCAAGTGGGCCTATCAGATTTCAGAGGCATTTGACTCTTTCAAGGACAACGAAGCTGTCGAGCTAGAAGAGAAGATATCCTGAAACCGGTTTTAATACCCGGTGTTTAATTTGTCTGGGTAAGGAAGACTTTTGGCATCCTCTTGGCTTTGTTTGGCAGAACAAGCTAGCCCACACATCTTGAGCTTTCAAATGCCTCTCAGAAATTTATGTCGCATTCCTGGCGAGGGCTCAAAATGGACTCTTTTAAGTGGTGTAAAAGCCAGCGATGGGAGAGTATTTATGAGTTTTCGAGTGTGGTCCAAGACGCTAACTACCCCCAGACCCAGTAAAACAATATCTATACAAACTGAAGAGTGAACTGTTTTATTAGGTAAAACAATGAATTGTAAAGCAAACGGTGTTATTAAGAGTCTGGGACCACACAACTTTCTTTAAAAGCATCCAAACCTTACAAACTTCCCAATATTGTGGATTAAATATCCGATCCAGGATTCAAATCTCTTTGAGGATGGTTTGTCAGAGTCGGCCATTTTAGGTTGTTGGACACGGTCAATAACCAGGTTTGCTTAGTTTAAAACGGTTAGGGAATTCTCTATGTGGGTTTGGAAACGTTGTGAGGTACCTGTGCTGTGTTAGAGCGGTGGTAGCGGCAATTTGTTGCGTGTTATTGTGAAGGGAACACAATATGAACATGTGGGAATTTTGGGTCACTATTCAAGTTTGTCACTGACGTGAGAGGGATAGTTCTCAGGGGTGTGGGAAGCTTCGAAACAAATATCAGCTTCGGCTTCCACTTTGACAATTATGAATCTTTGCCGGCAAAAATATTGACAGGTGAAATTGAACGAAGAATAGAAGGGCAAGGCCTAAACCCCTACCAGAAAACTGTAGGCCTCTAAGTTCACAACAAAACACACATAATTATGTAATGTTCGGGGTAAGTGAATCCCTTTCTTCTGAAGAAGAGAATAAAACACAGATTGGACTATGGCAGCATGGCTAGAGGTAGGTCATGGCCACTTAGATACTGTTGTTGCCTGTTTCTTGTTTAAAAAAAAAGTTTACGCTTGGATTCTGCAGTTGCCTGTTAAAACTTATGTCTTTATTCTTGACATACAAGACACAAGTTTAAACAGACAACAATAGTATCTAAGTGACCATGACCTACCTTGAGCCATGATGGCATAGTCCAGTCTGTTTTTTACTCTCTTCTGTTGAAGAAGGGAAATGATGTACCCCAAACATTACATAATTATGTGTTTTGTTGTGTTTTAGTTGTGAGCTTTGAGGTCTACAGTTTCCTGGTATGTGTTTAGGCCTTGCCCTTCTATCCTACCTTCAATGTTTAATTTAATACAGCTATTTGGCACAATTTTTCCTTTGTTTTCAATTATTGGCATTTTAACATTTATTTGCTGTTATAGGCTATACATTATAAATTAATACTCATATAGAAAAAATCTGAAATAATTGAATTGTAAATTGTGACATCAATTTTAACTAAAGAAAATACATAATTTTTTAAAATTATTTATTTATAAACTTGTTAGTTTTCAAACTCCGTTTGCCATGAAGATTTTGAAATGTATGTGTATTTCAAACCTCCTGTCAATAAGGAAATATAGACATTAGAGATGACACGATATCTGTTTTTCTCGACTCCGATTCTCGAGTTCAACCTTGATTCTTCGATTATCGATTCCAATTCTTGAAAATTTCCTTTTTCATTATTTTTCCAAGCATTATTTTATAGAAACTCTGAGTGCCTGATACCTTACTCCCCCCTCGATGCTAAACTTGGACTCGAGCATTACAACGCATGTTGTTCAAAACTGTAATCTCACAATCTTATAGATATTTATTAAACACACTAAAATTCTTCAAAATTGAAAATCAAAGCCAATAATTCAAATAAACTCAAAATTAATACAATAAATTTCAGATTTTATAACGGAAATAACACATTTCACACGTTATAAAAATTTTAAGTCGTCTGTCATAACTGAACTATTACTTTTTTAGAAAAATGTGTCAAAGTTGTTAAGTTTTTACCTCTTGTGACTATCATAATGTCATGATATATTATATTCGGGGTAATAAGGTGTATTTACAATCTGCCGACATTTAAGTGAAACGACAACTAGACTAATATGAGAGATAACCGATTATTACCTATTTTGAATGTTGCCGTTTTGTTTATTTGCCAGTTTTATTGAGAGCTAAGAATCAAGATCTATTCTCGAGTCTTTCAATACCAGTAAGAATCCAGGGGAGGGTATCGAGGCATCAAGACAGCATTAATTGACATTTTAAAATGCATTATCATGTGTCTGGTAAATTGGTCATTAGTCTGGTACATTGGTCATATGACTAGTGCATTGGTCATTAGTATTGTACATTGGTCATATTACTGGTGTATTGGTCATATGACTAGTGTATTGGTCATTTGTCTGGTGTATTGGTCATTTGTCTGGTGTCTTGTCTATTGCTTATTTGTCTAGACTATTGTTCATGTCTGGTGTATTGGTCATGTGTGTGGTGTATTGGTCATGTGTGTGGTGTAGTGGCCATGTCTGGTGGATTGATCATGTGTGTGATGTATTGGTCATTTGTCAGGTGTCTTGTCTATTGGTTATTTGCCTAGACTATTAGTCATGACTGGTGTATTGGTCATGTGTGTGGTGTAGTGTCCATGTCTGGTGGATTGATCATGTGTGTGTGGTGTATTGGTCATTTGTCAGGTGTATTGGTCTTCTCACCTGCTGAACACTGGAAGGAACCAGGTACGTCGGTTGTCCCCAAACACCTCCTGGAAGTTGTTGTATTTACCCAAGCTGAACCCATCCTTGTCGGCGCCCATGCGGAATATGGGCGCTCGGAACGCCTCTGGGAAAACGCGAGATCATTATTAAAATGTAATAGAACGAAAAGTTTATAGCCAAAGTTCAAATGTTGTCGTAGAACAGTTTCCCTCAGTAAATGTTTACTATAAGTCCTCTTATCATCACCAAGAGTACTAAAAGGGCTGTACAAACAATACAAACTTCAGAGAGATTGTGGCACAAGCCAGTCGATTAAGAGATCTTTTAAACTTTGATTTGCAGTGTGTCAGGTCCTTGTTAATCTCCTGGCAGACGACCTGGACCTTGGTTCAGGGGGGGGGGGAGGAGAGAAAGGTCAGTGAGAGAGCAAACAGACATCTGAACCATGAGGCGTAAAATTCAAGGGGCGATAAAACTGGATGACGAATATCAGGGGTTTCTAAACTGGTCTGTGGATATAGAGCCTCGACGGTCTTGGGATAAAGTGCTCGCTTCAAGACACAATGTTTGTGGATTAAAATCTAGCCATGGTAGAAAATTTTTTCTTGAGCAATAAAAATCTAAAGTACAACTTCCTTAAGAGGGGAAGTATAGCTGTCAATCCCACGTCAATAGTGGCTTGTAAAAGAACCCTAAGGGGTTATGTGGAAATACCTTTCCCGGGAAAATTGGTAGGTTCTTTTGCTCTCACTCATATATTCCATTCACCGTAGGAATTGACTTTTGAAAGGCCTTTTTCCCTACCAGAAGTCTATTATATAGTAGGATATTGGTAGGAAAAAAAGACCTTTCAGAGAGTAACTCCTACCGTGAATGGAATATAGAAACTATCGCGTGCTGTTAGCAGTAGATTAAGAAAGTGTATATTAAATACCTGAAATAAATAAAAATAGAGTTAATACAGGATAGCGCATCTTTATCATAATACTTGGTTTTTTTTTTAATTTCTCATTTATTTATTTATTTTGTTTGGTTTTTAATTCATTTTCCAAAATAGAAACAAGAGTTGTTGGCTGCGCTGTGTGTAAAAGATGAAAACAAAACAAGACCTGGGAAATACGAATAGTCCTTATCCTTAAGGGTGTGAGAGTACTCCTAAAATTTTGAGTTTGAATCAAATTTCATTAGTTGTTCGAACATGACTAAGACTTTTACAAAATTCAGAAACTGAGCGCTCAGAATTTTCGATACTATCTCAAACTCTGAATTTAATCAATACGATTAAATTTTAAGCTATAGCAAATAGAGTTCCTCAATACTTCCTTTCTTCTGAGCTAAAAAAATAAAGCTTGCAAAACTAAATTAATTTAAGATATCCTTCCAAAAAGTGAACTCGTATTATACTTGCAGCCCATTTAACTTTTATTTTTCATGTAGAGAAACTAAAAAATGTTAAAGTCATATTATGTGTGAGATCATACTATATTCATACAAATAAGATAAATGACCAGCATTGGTGATAGGTTTTATTGTAAAAAGAGCTGCCCAGCCCCATGTTACAACCAAGACCTACCAAGCGTAGATCTGTTCTTGGCCACCAGGTAGCAATGGTAGCAGAACAAGGAAATGAGGCTCACGCCAAACATCACCGCCACAAAGAACAGGAACAGGATGTGGAACCTGCCGATCCCCGACAGCTCATTCTGCGACAAGACAAGGCTTGCATGCACTATCAACTGCCAAACAGTATATTTCTTAGCATCATCTTTTACTACCCATTCAGAATATATTTATGTACTAATCACGCTAATGGGCTAGGAATGAGAAAGGTTGAATTTTAGAGGAAGTGTACCAGCATTTAACAGGAGAGAGTGGGAAATCACCCTCGGTACACCCGACCAGGATTGAACCCTGATCTCCCTGTCATTGGCGGTCTAGTCTATTGCGAGAGTAGCGCCTTAGACCATGCGGCCACCTAATTGGGTGAAACGGGGTATTATTAAAAACAAAATCTTGCGGCGGTCAAGAGCAACAATGCACTCGCATGAAGCACTGATAGTCTCAATGATATATGACCTTGAAGCCTTGTTCTTCTTTATCACTAAAAATGGCGTAGTTGACGAGGAGGTGTGTTGATATGCAACTCACCCCTACCTTCCAGAAACGCACAAAATAAGGGAGCGTGGTGGAGGCGATGAACACGCAGTAGAGCAGCGCGTACCCCAGGAACAGGATAAAGAACTTGTAGTTGGTGAATGCCACGCAGTTGTTGACCCAGGGGCAATGGTGGTCCATCTTTAGAACACATTCCCCACACACGCTACAGTGGTGCGCACGATCAGGCTTCACGTGTTGGCACTTATCACAGTAGCGGATACCTATGCACACAGCGCCCCACAGTCAAATATTATTTCCCAACATCCTTCGGCCCTCTGGATTTCACAATTGTATTAGTCTAATAATTATTAATACTAACTTAATATTTGTCTAATATTATAAGACTCTGTTTCACAATAATATTAGTTATCAATAATATATATATATATTATTATTAGCACCGCGTCTTACTACTCGTTCGGGTTATAAGCACTTACGCTAATGTGTAATGGTAGGGTGATTGTGAGATGAAATGGAGGACCTACAGTCTAACGTGGAATCCGAACCACGGTGGAGGCCTGGCATTCCACACATTCACAAGTTGTGATTATTACACGTCTTGTCTTATCAGAGGTGAAGGAAGGGTTTGGTAATCAGATAAATCTGTGCCGGGACCGAGGATTGAACCCCGGACCCCCAGCACAGAAGTCTGACACCTTACCCCTAGACCGCCAGGCCACCCAGAGGTCTTCCTGTTCTGCTGTCTATGCAAATGTGTACGTATTTGTGCAGGCTCCGACATCTTAACCTGACGATAGCTCAGAGTTGACTATAGGACTGTCACTAGTTTGTGGCAGGATACTCACCCCCTTGGACTGTCCTGTTAGTGACGGGAAGGTTCTGAGCAAACCTCTCTAAGATCTGTTTCTGCGCATCCTCAGTTTCCGCCTGTTCCAACTTATCAACGTCAATCTTGGGCATCTTGAACTGGACACACAACAGTCACTCACCTACAATTGTCTTTGTACTTTTTTTTTAACTAAAACTATAACTTTAATGTCAATTTATGTGCAGTACTAATATGAAAATGGGTTATACCAGGACACAGCTTACAAACTAACTTAATTAGTGACAGAAACAAGTAACATCAAGATATGAGCTGCATCGATGAAAGGACAAGTGTGACGGTTCCTAGTGGTCCTGTCTTCCTTGCTCCTTGGAATTGTAGATTCATTTGAGATATTTAACATGAACTTTCCGAATCAAATGATTATATCAGCATACGAGCATTTCTATGAGCGAGAGCGAGAGGGCCTATCAATTGTGCCAGGAAAGGTATTTTCCCACACCTTACAGGGTTCTTTTACCCGCCACAATTGACCTGGGACCAACGGCTTTACTTCCTCTCCAAAGGAAGTTGTGCTACAGATTTTTATCATTTAAGAAAAATTCATCAACCTCGGCCGGGTTTGAACCTACCAACTTCGGGTCCTGAGGCGAGCACTTTACCCTAAGACCACCGAGGTTGATTAGATTAATTATGGATCTGGAATGTTGATGGTTTGTCTGGTTTAATGTGATTCGAGGATAGAACCACTCAACCACACAGACGGGAGAGGTACTCGACCTACCTGAGCTGGGACTCGTCCTATCTGCGTGAAGATAGTCTGCCAGTAGGCCCAGCAGAACACCATGAACAACACGTGGTAGCCGAGCAGATAGGACACTGACACACAGAAAACGTGAAAAAATAAACTTTTTATTTTTATCCTTGTGTCTTACTACCAGTTCAGGTTATACCTGTATGTTATGATTACTATAGTGGGGTATGAACGTATAGAAAGGCATTAAAGAGGAAGTGTACCCACATTTGCGTTGAAGTAAAGTGGGAAACCGTTTAGAAAAAAAAAAACACCCTCAGTACACCCGACCAATATTTGAACCTCGATCTCCCAGTCATCGGCAGGCCAATATAACACGAGTGAGAAGCCTTGGAGCATTCAGCCACCAACGCGGGTAAAGTAAACTTAGATAGTTTTTTTTAAGCACCTAATTTCGCTATTCATACAAGCTATCCACATATATTCTCTCTAAAGGAATGATAAGGTATCTTTTAGTTTAAAAATATACAATCAGCCTGGTTTCCAACCTAACTCTGCATCACCGGAAATTCAGTCCATCACACCAGGGCCCGCAAACTATTTTGAAAATACGCGTGCCTGATATGCCAAAATTATTGTGTGTGACCAAAGTACTTTTGTGTAAGTAAATGAACTACTGGTGTCATTCATCATCATTGACAATAACAAATTATTGTTGGAAAAAATATTACAACAATAGCGAATACAATTTAGGAAATATAATAAGGTGATACTTTTGATTGGTTTTAAGTAGAGTTTTAGAAATTACTTAACTTATTGTTTATAACTAGTACCACAACTTATTGTTTATAACTAGTACCACAACTTATTGTTTGTAACTAGTTTCAAAATTATTAGCTTTGTGACAATAATAAAGAACCAATATATGTGAAATTTAAATAAGTTTTTATTTCACTTGATCGGGTAAATACAAAACTTTGGGAAGCAGTGATTACAACAATACCAAGAAAAGCTTCTCCCACAACACTTTAGGCATGCGTGCCATTGTTTAGCCAGCCCTGCTGTAGAACATGTGCCTACTTACGTGGGTCTTAACTACTTCATGAGCAACTGCACCCTTAGTTATCAAAGGGAGATAGGTCAACCAATGGGCATCAGATCCAAAGCTTAGTTCAAAAGCTTGTTTGTTAGTTGAAAGGTGCGTGTTTTTTGCCTATTATTATATTGTAATTTGATAATACATTTTCAAGATATTTGTGTAAAAAACACCCAAACATCGGTTACTCACCTCGCTCTACATTGCTGCTGACGGTCACTGAAACAAACGAACATCTAATTAACATTCAAAGTTTGACCCCTTTGGTTGGTTGGAACCCATACAAGACTGGGATAGAAAGTTTTAATAAGAAGACATGTCCTATGGCTTTCAGCAGCTACCCGCCAAAACCAATCTATGGCCATAAGAAAAAGAGGATGACATTTAAGTAAAGGCACCAGCATTCACCTAGAAAGAGGATGTAAAATCAGCTTAATGGGCTAATTTTTATAATCGCTCGGGCAAATTTTATTTTGCAGTTGTTAAATACAGACAATAAATTATTATTATTATTATTATTATTAGCACCGCATCTTAATGCCCGTTTGGGTTATACACACGCTAATGTGTAATGGTAGGGTGATTGTGAGATGAAATGAAGGACCTACAGTTTAACATGGAATCCGAACCACGGTGGAGGCCTGGCATTCCCCACATTCACAAGATGTCTTGTCAGAGGTGAAGGAAGGGTTTGGTAATCAGATAAATCTGTGCCGGGACCGAGGATTGAACCCCGGCCACCAGCATAGAAGACTGACACCTTACCCCTAGACCGCCAGGTCACCGACTTAGCCATCAGATAAATCTGTGCCGGGACCGAGGATTGAACACCGGCCGCCAGCATAGAACTCTGACACCTTACCCCTAGACCACCAGGTCACCGACACAGCCAGTAAAACTAGTCTATGTGCTTAAATAGTGAAAGAAATAATCAAAGATATTGCTGGATATTTGCACTATAAATAAATTAAGACTAAGCTATACACAGGTGCTAATTTAATTTGATAGAAACAGCAATCCCCTGTACTTAGAGTGACACTAACTAAAACAAAGTAGGATTCTTCTCGATGCAAGCCTATTATGTTATCAATATTGAGTAAACTCGACTGAAAGATGTGGATGAACCGACCCAAATATATAGGAATGAGCTATTCATATGGAGAACATAAACAATCAAAACTAAACTTATACACTCTGTAATCTACTCAATGCACTATGTAGCGACATACTTAGTATTTGTATAAAATATACACAATCCTAGAAGATGAATACAAAGTGTTCCTTGCCGGGCACGACAATTCACAATGTTGTTATAGGATTGTACATCTTAATAGCTTAATGATCTTGAGAGAGAGAGAGAGAGAGAGAGAGAGAGAGAGTCTACTGCGTGTGTCATGGGTCGGGTGTGTTCTCCCCCTTGTTTTATTAATAATTTGGGGATAGAATACCAAGTCAGAGACATATTTTATAAATAATATTAAAATAAATGTATGTGTTATTATTTATAAGAATAGACCAAGGAGAGAGTGCCCATCATCTAAAATAGGCGACATTCTATTATTATTATTTTCAAAATAGGCCTATCAACATTTTAGGATTAATCTACCTACCTTGGAGAATTCATACCGGTATGGTGAATCAATATGTAGCATTTATTGGAACAAATGCTCCAAGAAAAAGTCTAAGTTCAAGAAACTCACCTAAAATGTCCCCCACTGTGCTGCCCCGACTGACTGGTTATCACACGAAAGAATAACGGCGTCCTCCTTCCACAAAAATCATTGTTCGTCTGAACGCACCATAAACACTGAAATAGTAAAATGCAATGCTCTATTCCCCCGTGGCGGGGTGTGAAGGGGTGTGTGGTGAGCATGCGCCGTAAATGTATAATATGTCCAGAATGTTCATTTTGCCCCACGTTTGATACAATCTATCCCCTCCCTCCCGTCATGTGTTTTGTTTTCCCTATGTTTATAGTCACCCCTTATCCCCCTCTCTGAGCTGGTATAATCATATATATGCTTGGATTGTCCGTGAGGACTTCACTTCTCTCGGCAGGGCCGCCCCTTGGACATTCCTTGGGTTTATTTAGGTACGAATAAAACTCTTCAACAGATATTATTTAAATATGTTAAATTCAAATATGTCGCAGTTTAAATTTGTCAGGTGTAGAGTCACCACGTAACATTTAAAATGTTAAGTACGAATCTTTTCAAAGTATTAATTTGTCAAATGTAGAGTTACCACGTAACATTCAAAATGTTAACTTAGAACCTTTTTGAGTATAAACTTGTCAGAGGTATAAACTTTATGTAACTTTCAATATGTTAAGTTCAAATATGTTGCAGTTTAAATTTGTCAGGTGTAGAGTCACCACGTAACATTTAAGATGTTAAGTACGAATCTTTCAAAGTATTAATTTGTCCGTGGTAGAGTTACCACGTAACTTTCAAAGAGCTAACTTAAATTCTTGTGGAGTATAAACATGTCAGAGGTATAAACTTTATGTAATTTTCAAAATGTTAAGGTCGAATCTTTTGCAGTTCTAAATTGTCAGATGTAGAGTCACCACGTAACATTCATAATGTTAATATAGAATCTTTTGAAATGTAAATAAGTCTGATGTACGTAACTTTTCAAAAGTCAAGTTAGAACAGTTACAAATATTTAAAGTACAAATTGGTCGTATGTTTTAGAAGGTATCAAATGCGGTATTTCCGTATAATGTTTATGGTAAACTCGGTTAACCAGGCAAATGGAAGTTTTCAATGTTTTCAATGTTTTCAATGAGTTTCAGTAATGATATCACTGGCTCCGTTTAACCTTTTGGCCCATATGGCAAAAATTCAATGTTACCACTCGGAATGAGTAAATTTGTTTTCGACGACCATATTTTGTATAGTAAATATCTCCGTAATTTAACTCATTAGCCTTGCGGGCCTGTAGAGTCCATTGTTTTTTTTTTTTTATATTACTATCATATACAAATAGCCTCTCTAAACTGTACATTGTATGAATAACTCATTTTCCATTTTATGTATCCTATTCAAATTTTTTGTTAACATCAATAAAACTACACCATGTTATTTTTTGAAACATTTCGTCATAATTTAGTTTTCTGCCTTTGTTATCCTTCTTGGCGTCCTAAATATTTTTGAGTACAAGTCAAGGACATTATACGTAAACAGGCTGTTTGCTTGTATCTTGCATTTTCTCACCGCCCTCTGCAAATCCTGCTACCTTGTTATTTTTAGTTTAGTTTTCTTATTGTGCGCCAGCCTTAGTCTTCTAGGAAGAGTAAGGGCGACGCCACAAATAATTATAACTTATAGGCTGACTGTATGCAGACCAAATGATTTTTTTGTAAAGCTATTTTAAAAAATGTAGCATCAGCCATATTTATTATATCCCAAAAGATTATGGTACTCTTTTTACAAACAGTCAATAATTATCTGCGCACACACATTTCACCTTGTTTCATAGCAAGACCAACTTTTGTAAATGCACCAGAGATAGGTATCTTTTTATCTTGTTTGGATAAAAAAAAAAATCTTGAACCTGTATGAATAAAACTACCGTAAGTTACATGTAACTCCATCTGAACTAACACAATTATAATTGCTGGACATCACAAATGTAAAAGCCCAAATTAATGTTTAAAATAGTAATAATATTAATAATTATTATTATTTTGTTTTATTATTTTATTATTTTTTAATTACCATTAATATTAGTATCAACTTCGCCATCTTCGTCATCGCCATCGCCATCTTCATCATTATTATTTTTATGACTATTTTAAATATTAATATATAAAATTCCTATAGGCCTATTCAAAATTTCATATCCTAGTAGGTATTATTTGATTTGCCTTTTTATTAAGGAATTCAAGAGAGAGCAAGACAGGAGTACATGACAATGTTGGCAGAAGAAGGTACAAAGTTGAACAAAACTAACCTCAGGATAGGCAATAGAGTTGAGCCACAGCAAACCAATCGCAAGAGTGATGATCTAATGATCAAGTATGTAATCAGGTCATTCCATACTATTTCAACAACTTTATATTAAATTGGTTGCCGCAATTTTATTTTTTTTCTGCACAGTTGTTTATACATGTTTTAGAGAATTCAAAACCAATTTTTGTTTTCTAAAAATCCTCACCATTTGGTGGGGAGGTCCCTAGATGGTGCTCGGAACACCTCGATTTTTACTACAGAAAGCATTTGTTCAAAGTGCTATAACTTCTTCCCCAATTGAGAAAATTCAAAAATTCAAAACCCACTGTACTCCGAAGAAAATTCTGATAGTTTTGGGTTTTTTTTAAATTGAATTTTCTGATTTATTTTTGAAATTTTATTGAAGGTCAAAGTTGACAAAAGCGCAGTTAAACCAGTTTTTTTTTTCAAGAACCATGGTACCAGTAGATCTTCTTACCTAAGATGAGAAAATTGAAGTGTTTTGAGCCCTTCCATGATTTTTTGGCTGATGTAAATAGGAAATTTTTGATTTTTCCATTTTTTGAGTAGCTGTATCTCCAGTGGGGGCCAGAGTAAAAAAATCTGAATTTTGTACCCCAAAGACTTTTATTTGTTAAGAACATCATAACAAAATTCGATCCCTTTGTTCTGAAGAATAAGAAAAAAAAGTTGAGCTTAAAAGTTGAGCTAAATTCTAGTTTTCCCCATTCAATTTGATGGGCAATTTAAACTACCTCAGATCTAATTGAATAATGTTTACTTTGATGTCACTTGTAAAAAAAAACCATACTGATAAAAATCTAGTTAGAAGTATAGACTAGTAAAGAAGTGTGTGTGGGGGGTGGGGGTGGGGGGAAGTAGTTAAGAGATGTGTTGCGCACCAAAACGACAAACTTATGTTTGATGGTGCTAAGCTTAACATTGATTATAAAGACTTAACTGGATTCATTGGTGTGTGACTTATAGAGTTAAAGATGTATTTTGGGTAGCTTTAGTGGACCAGAAATTATAAGAGATTCGAGTGACTTGGATGAGGAAGATAATGTTTTTGTAGACACTGTGACATAAAAACCGTGGATAACCAAGGACAAAGCGGCTCTCATGATTATTACAAAGTAAATTGATGATTTCATTGAAGATATACTGGATCAACTAGTTTCTCTGAAGCACCACTTCATTTATAAAGCACAATCTAGTTACATAAAATACAAGAAGAATATTTTAGAACTTATTGAATACTCGGTTACACGTCTAATGGGTGGTTCAATATGAGATCTGAAGTTTTCATCGGATAAATTGACAAAGCAACTTTACATTCTTTTGTAATGTACTACAAAGACCCAGTCGATCAATCTCAGATATCAAAAAGTTTTTGTGTGATTAGTGACTGTAAGAAACATAACAGTACAGCAGTAAATATGCTTTTTAAAAAGCTCTGGGAACAAAGTTAAAAAGTATGGTACCTTTTACACACAACATTATATACTTTACACCGATACCTTAGTTTTTGAGACATTTACCAGTATACGATGATCTATTCTGTCGCCCCACTCAAACAATTATTTTAACTAGATTCTACTTTAGATATAAGGCAAAATTCCCTGATTTCCCTATATTTGTTTGTATAAATAATAGCCGCACATTAATTTATTTTAATATGAAAGCCTGAGAGAAAAATAATCTTAATTGATGTGGTTATTCCCAAACATGTCAATATTTGCTTGGTGGTCTAAAGTCAAATTGCCTTGCAAGTTGAATATAATTAAAATGATCAGTCATTCCTAATGTAGGTTTACTAAGTACCTACATGTGTAACACAACAAACACATGAATTGTATATCAGTTCCTCGAAACACCCATTAATGAGCTATGACCCCCTTAAACCCTGTGGTTGGACGGACGTGAGGGTGTGTTGACCACAAAGAACACTTGAAAGCTCTTCATCAGAGAGTGTAATAATGGGGGCGGGCAAGAGATCCTAGCTGTATCCGAATAGTCTACTTCATGCGCCGTCGACCATTTACATTCACTTGATAGTTGCATTAGCAATAACATGATCAAGTGCAGATCCATCTGAAGTCATGAAGTGTGCTGACGCACACCGCACGCACCCTTGGGTCCAAGGGTGACAGCAAGTTACCCTTGACACGCCGTCAATGCTGTGTTTGATCGGCAATTGTATAATTTTCCGTCTGCTATAGATAGAGCTCGTAGAGTAATGTTATTTTGATAGCGTATGTTAAATATACTGGTTTTGTTGGATAATTTGTCATGTGTAGTGAAAATAAGTCACCACAAATCCGTAAGCAGCCTAAGCGAATTCGGGCTGATAGATGGCGTTTAAAATAGTTTCTAAGATAATTGGTAGGAAGCAGCACTGTGGACTCACGGGTGTTAAAAGGATATTTCTCCGTTCAAACAGTCTATTGCAGTATTCGATCTCAAGTGCGTGTAAAGTCATCAAGTCAAGTGTACTTGACTATTCGGATATAGCCCTTATTAGCCTTGGCTGAACTTTACTAAATATACTCACGAAAACAAAGTTGAATGACGTAAGCGTAGTAGGACCAGACGACTATGGTGACTATGAAAAGCACCGGCACCCACTTGACCGCGTCTACACACCACATACAAGGACCTCTAGGTCGCCTGCCTGACTCACTGCTTGAAGCCATCATTTGGAACAGCAATCTGTCATCGCATCGTTACGAAACCATTCAATTACAAATTCACTACGATCGAACGTCCTTCGTCCCGGCTAATTTCAATTAATAATAGCTACTCTGTCTTTCAATATCGATGCATTTTATATTATTCTAAATCTTTTCTAAAGACCCCTCCCCATGTTTATCAGTTTGAGTGGTCTAGTTTCAATGATTTATGTAAGGCCCTTCCATATGGGCTTACTTTTGTAGAACATAGTATTTTAAAAAAAGATAAAAGTTTCAGTAGTGTCTAGCTTTTGCCACTAGGAGCACTTGAATCCACACATACCTTATCACACTGTTCCCTTGCATGGCAGCGGGNCATATAGCTAAAAAAAACTACTCCGTACTTAATCCATCCTCAATAGACTTTTCAATAGTACTAGAAAAGGTCTAAGTCATTTCAAATCAGTGTTCAATTGTGGCACAGTATTATATAGACACGATAGTGTGCATAATATAAAAGCTAATTAAAAATACAATGCATGGATGAGCAAAAAAATAAGTAAAGGCCACATTGTTTTTATTAATTGACACTTAATAATAACTTAGGAATTTTAACATAAAATAAATTTGGCATTCATGATACTAAAACAACATTAAGGGATAAAGAAAATAAATAGTGTATTATATCAAAAAATAATATGTCATTACCTACATTAGGATATTTATATGCATACGAGCCGATATTGGCTCTTTTTGTAAACAACTTCTGAATAAATAAATACATAAATAATTTTAGTAACTGTAAATACATATTTAAAAAAAAGTTACGATTAAAAAATCCACATTCCAAAAATAATGGAATACATACCGTACCCTTAAAAACGGAGGTAAATAAAAATGATGAAGCTTTAAATATTCTCCATGGATTTTTTTTTATGTGATTAGTGATCTTGCCCTTTCATAAAGCTTATTAAAATTATTCATCAATTTATCTTAGGTCCGATCACATGAGCGTTTCTTTGTCGTGCGTATCTAACGCACGTCGGCTCCACCCCGCGTTTTAATTATTGGGTCTTCTCTCGCGAATGATTTCTACCACCTGGTTTTCCGACGTATAGAGGGTAACACCAACTATATAAAAAAAAATTACAAGTTCCAGCACAGTGCATTCAGTAGCTTTCTAGTTTACACCGAAGGATACAGCAAAGAAATAAAAAAAAAAGAAACGAAAGAATGATGTGGTTGGGTTCATCTACTAAACAGTGTGCTATTGACTGCGTCTCACTTGATATTTGATAGATTAAGGAAGCATACACCTAAACTCTTCAATTATCTTCTAATACCCATCTCATCATTTGACGAGCTACTGATTACCACACGCCCAGAAATTTTTATTAGTGATAACAACACGAGAGGATCTGTCAAGCCATCATGCGTTAGACCAATCGCTCACTGACCGCGTGAAATAATCTACTTGGACCAAACGCGTGGTAGATCTGACGTGATGGTAGGAGTAGGGATGGGAAAAACTGCTCCTTTAGTGGAGCAGGAGCAATCTGTTACTGCTCCACCACTGGACCTGTTCCTTTTACCTGCTCCTTTTTGTCACAGTCACTATATTCGAACCTACTCCTAGCCTAGTAGCAGTTATCACGTTCCTTGCTTGTGCCGGCACAGCAACAGCACAATTCTTTGGACGAGTGCCTACGGGTAGAAATTTAAATGTCAAAACGAGATAAGAACTGAGTTGTGCGCATGCGTGAATACGGAATAAGTATTTTGTTTCCATTACACCATCTAGAAAAACTATAAATTATTACACTTAAAATTTTTTTAACGTTGGTGTCTATACTATTACCTATACTAACTTAATCTATATTTAACGGTGATGTGTTCAGGACTATGCTAATTTCTAAGCTAGTTTATTTGTCAACGTTAAAACTTGTCTGCTTGAATGGGCATGTGTAGGTGTTTATTTATATTGGTTTCTTATTCAGCATTCGCGCATGCGCAACATGTACACTTGTATTGTTATTTTTCTTCTTTCTTGATCTTTCACTTTGCCGGATCTACGCTCCTCTCGGAACAAGCTTGCTGTATTGTCAGCTGGTTTGATCTTTTCGTTTAATAGCATAGGAATCCGCTTCGGTGGCCGTTTGGTCTAACGTGCTACTCTTTTAGACTAGACTGCCGATGATGTAGAGATCGAGGTTCGAATCTCAGTCGGGTTCACTTAGGATGGTTTTAACAACATGGTTTTCCACTTTCTCTCTACACGCAAATGTGGTTACACTTTCTAGCTTCCTATTTATATAAACTTCCGAATTTTTAAAACCATTAGCGTAATTAGTACACGATCATATAACCTGAACGGTTAGTAAGATACAATCCTAATTGTAACTGTTATATGTCCAGACAGGAAAAAGGAGGGATTGGTAGAAGTATCTAACAAGTCAGCTTTTTTAAATACTGTCAAAAATGTTGGCATTGCAGGACTTGGAGGGGCTTATCTCGTTCCATGTGCTAAGAACAATAATGCTATTGTACTGTCTTCTACATCACCTTTAGCAAGATTATCTATAGTGAGATTCTGGTAGGAAGACCAGTAATTGAGTCACAAACACTAGTAAAACTTATTTCATATATTCATAACTTAAGTCATGTGATTTGCATTTTTAACTTTTGATAAATACCATCAATACTTATAAAATAACATTAATAATTAATTATAATGCTTTCAATGTTGACCCCAAAATAATTATGTTTGAACTTTCTAGAACTATTCTTCCTACCAGAATTATATTAGGGCTTTTTTTTACACCGCGTCTTACTGCCCGTCCGCTTTATACGTATATGTACTAATTACGCTAATGTGTTAGGAATAGTGATGGTTGATTTTAGAGGAAGTGTACTCGCATTTGTGTGGCGTGAGAGTGGAAAACAATTAGGGGGGAAAAAACCTCAGTTCACCAGACCAGGATTGAACCCCGACCTCCCTGTCATCAGCAGTCTAGTCAATTGCAAAAGTAACATGTCTATACCGAAACGGGTATCAGCTTTAATACGAGTATATTGCTCTTGATACCATACTGCACGCATTATATTAATTATACGTTTTATGGCTTGTGTCACCCTGCCCCCCATACACACACACACACACACACACACACACACACACACACATACACATTGACTCAGATAGGGAGATGATTCCCCCTGTAGTTACGTCCTTGATGCCATCAAACTTTATATTATATTCTATCACTAAATAAGCATTTTCAATCCCACTCCATCAATGTTTTATAATCAACCTGTCTTAGCACCCACTCGCGTTAGACGCTAATTCTAACTATGCTGATATGCTATGGATAGAGAAGGTTGAACTTATAGGTAATGTAGCCACATTTGTGTGAAGATAAAATGAAAAACCATTTAGTAGAAACCACTCTCATTAGGCCTACAACCAACCAAGATTAAACCTAGAACTCTCCGTCATGGACAGCCCAGATAGTGAGAGTGCGAGAGTGACGCCAGGGACTAGGGGTCGGCAACTTTTTTGATATCCTGGGTCTTATGGGGTTAAATATAATTGTTGAGTTGATGTGAAAAATGTAGAGCAAAAAATTCCAACTTTAAATTTCTCATGTATTAATTAGTTATTAAGTTTATTAATAGAACACAATTGTTTGTTTTCTAAATATTTTGTGGGCTACATAAAATCAGTTAGTGTCCGTAGGTTGCTGAACCTTGCCTTAAGCCATTTTATCACTAAGCGGGTTCCTTCAATGTTCATCATTAATGTATGCAATTTATTGTGAAAATACATCACATACTTTGCTTGTATTGTGGAGATAGCGTTTTGTACTATGACATATTTCCTCCTCAAAACTCATTTGTGATTCCCCAAACCAACTCTAAATTAGACCTATAATAGATAAGTAAGGTTCCGTTGTGAAAATAATACACGTCCATTCCACTGTACGACTGCTCCAAAATACCCCTGGAGCATAAAGGAACAAGGTTGCTCCGGACCTGTTCCAGCGCGGTCTGTGACAGAGAGACCAGAAAGTTTGCACCGAACCTGTTCCAGCACTGTCTGTGACAGAGAGACGAGGAGCAAGTTAACTCCGAACCTGTTACAACGCTGCCTGTGACAGGGGAGGAGCAAGGTTGGTTTGGACCTGTTACAACGCTGCCTGTGACAGGGGAGGAGCAAGGTTGGTTTGGACCTGTTCCAGCGCTGCCTGTGACAGGCGAGGAGAGAGGTTAATCTGGACCTGTTCCTGCGTCGCCTATGACATAGAGACGAGGAGCAATGCAAATTGCCAAGCGTTTATAAACACGTCTTCTATGACGTAACTACTTTGGGCTACCATCTACCGGATAACTTGTAACGATGCAGCCTTGACAGTAGAAGCTCGGAGAAAACAAATGGGAATACAATACAGTTTTTTTTATAATGGTGGCGTAATAGGTGGAAAGTTTCAAACGGGCCTGTGACAAGAAGGAACAGCTCCTTTCGTCTGTCAGGAGCAGACTGTGACTGTGACGTCAGAGGAGCAGTGACAAAGGAGCAGGTTGTGATTTCACAACCCATCCCTAGGTAGGAGACACGCACGACAAGGAAACGCTCGTGTGGAACGGAATTTATGCGCGTCCCAACCAGATATATATGAGTGTATCTAGTTTAATTTCTCGCAATAACGCTTTTAGTGGTTTAAAAAGTGACTACAGAAATCTTTTCGTTTCAGAAACTAGTGAGTTCAGAAAGACAACATTGTTTACGAAACTAAGGAGAATAAACAAACTACCAACAAAACACACTATACAAATGATTGTCAACTAGCAAGTGCTAATATGGCGTCTCATCTGTCAGGTGGGAAGGTAAACGTCGCCCTCGTGCAGGATGAGTATAAGAAAGATTTGCTACGCCTATTATCAAAATGTGAAGGATCCAAGGCGATAGTCTGGGACAAAGGGCTCGCGGGGCCAGTGGGTCTCATCGCAAAATTGGACCTATTAAGAGATAATGAAGTTATGAAAATGTTCCCGATGACTGGGGACCGTCTGCCGACCGAGGTGGTCAAGATCAAGAACTTAATATTCATCTCTCGTCCCAAACTCAGCCTGATGGATCTGGTGGCCAAACACATCCATTGGGAGGAGCAGTCTAGCACCAACAAGAGAGAGTTTCATCTTTTCTTTGTTCCTAGAAGGAGTAAGGTGTGCGAGAAGTTCCTCATGACTAAAGGCGTGTTCGGCACGCTCACATTCATCGAGGAGTTTGCTTGCAACCTGTACCCGTTCGACAGCGACCTCATGTCAATGGAGCTGGAAGATGCGTACAAAGAATACCACTTTGAGAACGACCCCACATGCTTGTATCAAGTGGCGAAGGCCGTGATGGAGCTCCAAAGGCTGTTCGGGACCATCCCTGCGGTGTACGGCAAGGGCGCCGGGGCGAAGCATGTGTGTGACCTAATGCGCCGCATGGCCAGAGAGCGTATGGGGCTTGAACCGCCTCAACCCAAGATTGACCGGTTGCTGCTGTTAGATCGCAGCGTGGACCTGCTAACAGCATTGGCTACACCACTTACATATGAGGGCCTCATTGACGAGATATTCAGCATAAATAGCACGACAGCTCATTTCCCTGCCGAAAGGTATTTAATACCTATATTCTACACACATTCAAATATATTATACAAGTAAACTATTAACTCGTTAATATTCTATTCAGTAACACTTTATTCCAACAATAAGCACTTTGACTCGTAGAGAGGGTTTCTAATGTTCAAGATTAGTGCTCTCGGACCATGGCATAAAGCTTGTCACTTCAAAAAATAAAAGCATTATATTTTGCAGATTAAATAATTTGTTGTCAATAGTTTGAAGGAGTAAATAATCAAAACTAGATTTTAAAATAATTATAAAGTTTAATAACATGTGTAGTTACTTAAAAAAGGTTTTATAATGAATTTGGAAAAATTAAATCAAATAGTATTATGGATTAAATAGCCAAGCTACTCTATTTGTTAATTACAATTATAGCTGGATCTAAATATCATAATATTCTTGAAAAATTACACCTCGACACGGGGTCCCGGTTTCTCTTCCAATGTCCAGGTGTCATTTTTCAATTTAAAGACTAAAATATTATTATTATTATTATTATCAGCACCGCGTCTTACTACCCGTTCGGGTTATACACACTTAAGCTAATGTATAATGGTAGGGTGATTTGTGAGATGAAATGGAGGACCTACAGTTTAACGTGGAATCCGAACCACGGTGGAGGCCTGGCATTCCCCACATTCACAAGATGTTAAAATAATATTGTAATTATAAATTGTCCACAATGTGACCGTAAAGAAATTAATTGATGAGGGATCTTTAAAAATTTGGATGCAGTCACCAACGGTCCTTAGTGCTCATGTGGACCAGTGCAATTCATTTGAATTTTAAAACACATTATTGGTAGATCAGTTATGCTTGCCCCCCATGCTTAGATTGATATCGTGTAGATTTAATTTAGTTCTATGCCTGATTCGGTTGCTTCAACACATCCACCTATTCCCAGGTTCACCAAAGCTGACGAGATGCCGGGTGACATGCCCACTCAGAAGAAGAAGATCATACTGAATTCTGCGGACGAGTTGTTTGCCGAAATCAGGGACAAGAACTTCAACGCGGTGGGGCCAACGCTGAGTAGAAAAGCACGACTCATCTCCTCCCAGTTTGAAGAGCGCCACGGCGAGAAGACGGTCCAGGAGATGAAACAATTTGTAGCTCGGCTGCCACACATGATGGCCGCCAAGGCCTCCCTCGCCACACACACCACCATCGCCGAGCTCATCAAGGAACTCACCGACTCGGATGACTTCCTCGAGTCTTTACAGACGGAGCAAGAATTCATGAACGGAATTGACACGGATCGAGTCCATCCCTACATCGAGGATTGTATTGCTCAAAAACACCCTCTGCTGAAGGTTCTGAAACTGCTATGTATGCAGTCTATCACCAACAGCGGGATGAAAGCTAAGGTGCTTGACCACTATAAACGAGAGATCCTTCAAACCTACGGTTTTCAGCACATCCTGACGCTGAGAAACTTGGAGAGCGTGGGCCTCCTACGAGTCCAGCACAGCTCACGCCCTTACACCATCTTACGGAAGATGTTACGACTGACGGTGGAAGATGAAAGCGAGATAACGCCGACAGACATCAGCTATGTCCATAGTGTGTACGCCCCGCTCAGTGTACGGTTGGCCCAACAGCTAGTCAGCCCCGGTGGCTGGAAGGGCATGCAAGACATCCTAGGGCTCCTCCCCGGCCCCACCGTCGAAGAGACGCAACTTGACAAACAGGGGAAGGATCTCGTTGGTACACAACCTTCTCAAACCGAGGTAGTTCTGGTGTTCTTCATAGGAGGCTGCACTTATTCTGAGGTGTCTGCGTTGAGGTTTCTGTCGCAGCGGGAGGATTCCAACGTCGAGTTTGTGGTTTGTACAACAAATTTAATAAACGGGGGCTTGTTCTTGAAGAGTCTGATGGAACCTTTGAGTACTGATATTAATAATTGAAACTATTAACATTGGGCCAGTCATTTAATATATTGTAGTTTATATTGATTTGTTTATAACTTTTGTTGATAGGCCTAAATGGAAAATGCATAAACCTTTTACAGCTAGTCACAGTGTAATTAAAGGATTTACAAAAATTGAGGTTGGGCTATAGATCTCTTGTAACTGGAATCATTACCAAGAATGTCAACAATTCTGATACCTTCGATTTTCTCAATTCTAATAGTATTATAATCAGGGAACACACACACGTGTGTGTGTGAATACGTGCATATACATGGAGTAGTTTAGTGTATGTGTAAAGTATATTTTCTCTTTTTTGTTTGATAAAGGCAACAATACTGAAATATTAGGCTGTGTTTAAATGTGTGTATGACTACTACTACTATAGGCCTATAAGATTTAAGAAAGAAGATGTCACCTTTGTGCATTGGATTCTTCCAAACTATACCTCTTTCCCTAGGTGGGCTTTCTTCATTAAATTTGCACTAATTTGTTTATTTTTTCTTTATTATTATCAATTTCCATAATAAAATGATATTTTATTATGTAGGCTCTAAGTCATGTCTAATTGATCATCACTTCCAACACCTAAGCTCAGTCGGTAGTGTCTCCCTACTGAGCTAAGAGCCCCAGGTTCGATTCCTGGCATGATGGAGGAAAAATGTAGGTTTCCTTTTTCACAGTGAGAATTAACGGTCGAGGGCTGGGTGTTGTGTCCTAGATATAAGTTTGTTAATAACTCGTGGTCTGATATAATCATTCAGAAAGTGTAAGTTAAATACCTAAAATAAATTAAATGAATTTTTTTTATCATAAGTTCAAAATTTACCATAAATCTGATGTTGTGAACAATTTGAAATAATTGTCATTGCACCTTTAAAGTCAATAGAACATTTTGAACGAGTAACTGAAATTGATTAATATATTTTAAAATAAAAAGTCAACTTCAATGGTCTTTGGGGTAAAGTGCTTGCCTCAGGATGTTTGTAGGTTCAAACCCAGCCGGGGTCAAAAGATTTTTTCTTGAGGGATAAAAATGTGTAGCACAACTTCCTTCAAAGGTAGAGTAAAGCCGCCAGTCCCATGCCGATTGTGGCATGTAAAAGAACCCTGGAAGGTGTATGAAAATACCTTTCCTGGCAAAATTACTAAGAACTTTCTCTATCTTATAGAAATTCTCTTGTGCTGACATCAGTCGGTTCAGAAAGTGCATGTTATTATTATTATTACTATTATTACTACCCGTTCGGGTTATACACACTTACGCTAATGTGTAATGGTAGGGTGATTATGAGATGAAATGTAGGACCTACAGCTTAACGTGGAATCCGAACCACGGTGGAGGCCTGGCATTCCTCACATTCACAAGATGTCTTGTCAGAGGTGAAGGAAGGGTTTGGTAATCAGATAAATCTGTGCCGAGACCGAGGATGGAACCCCGGACTCCCAGCACAGAAGTCCGACACCTTACCCCTAGACCACCAGCTCACCTGCTATTGTACTTAATATATTTACTTTACTGGGGTAAAGATGAGGAAGGAATCATATTAGAGGTATCCAATCTACCCTAATTGCATGTGAAGAAAGAGTGTAAAACTATTTAGTAAAAACCACCCTCTTTGAACCTGACTGGGTTTCGAACCCCAATATCCCCATTATCAGCAGGCTAGTCTAACGTGACCCACCTAGGTAGCATAGTTTGCTAACGCACTAGTTTTGTGTTGAGCTAGACTGCTGAGGACAAGGAGAGCGAGGTTGAGATCTCGGTCGGGTGAACTAGGGATGGTTTTCCCTAAATGATTTTCCACTCTACTGCCAAGTAAATGTGGGTTCACTTCCTCTAAATTAAACCTTCCCAATTCTTAACCCATTAGCTTAGTCAGTACACAAGCATATAACCCAAACGAGTAGTAAAACGTGGTGCTAAATAATAATAATAGTCTACAGTGAAAGTGAAAAAACTCTCTTAAACGTGAGAACAGTTTGAAAAAAACAATTGGCTGCAAGTTGAAAGTAGGGCCAACTGTTAGTATGGTGCGGGTTGAAACTCTTTAGTCTGAGAGCCTTAGGACCTGACCACATAATTCGACTCTTTAATAACCCTATATATACCCTGAAGCCCAGGCCCGGGGCTCTCTCATTATACTGTCACAACCCTGAGCTAGGTTGGGATGTTTATTTTGAGTTGCACAACTTTATTGGACCTATGTAACTGAACGTTCTGGATTAGCAAACTCAATGCAATGAATTAGAAAACATTAAAAAGGAATGCTGACTACTCACAACAAACTTGCACTAGTTGTGGAATAACAGGGCCAGATCAGGCTATAAAAGTTTGTTATTCTTACATCGGGGCTGACACATCATCTATTTCGAGTCATCAGTGGTAACTATACTATAGGGTGACCGCCAAGCCCAGTGTCCCGAGTTAGAGAGTTCCGCAGGGAGTCACGAGCTTTATCAGTCTGAAGTTGCACGACCAAGCTATTTCTTACACGAGCGCAAACGTCCAAGTTCTTATATTTCTTTTATATCAGATTTAACATCACCTTTGGTTTTATCTCTTAGTGCTACCATTAAACTAAAATTTGAAGCCTTCAGTATAATTTTTAAGCTAAGCAACTACCTTGTCGCCGAACATAACCTTCCCTGCAAGCTATGCTAACAGATCTGACCTACAGAAGGAGGAACAGTGACAATACATACTTAGTGCTATGTTATACAAAGTATAATAAATAAGACATCACCTTTCACAACTCTTGCTCTCTCGGAAGAAATAATTAGAATACAATTAGAATAACTAGAATACAAGCCTAAATAATAATGATTTAACACATTACTCGGTTACAGATATAAACAACTTTGGTGCCTTTGTAATGCTGATAACCCTGTCCTGGTGGCCGACCCTCAAACCAATGGCGGCAAATTCAAAATATACTGGGACATGGAAGTCGCAGACTAAAGAATTTCAACTTGTATAACTAATTTTCAGGGATAATATGCCATATACACAGCAGACATCATTCAAATAACTCCTCAATAACAGGATTAACACGACAGTTATTAATTTGTTTAAGACCTTCTTCGGTGGTCGCATGATCTTAAGGCATCACTCTCGCAATTGACTAGACTGCAGATGATGGGTGAACTGAGGGGGGGGATTTTCCCTAAATGGTTTCCCCACTCTATTCACGCAAATGTGGCTACACTTCCTCTAAATTAAATCATCTCCAACCCACTAGTATAATTAGTACATAAATGTATAGCCCGAACAGGAAGTAAGATCCACTGGTAAAAAAAATATTGTGTAAACTAAGACTCAAGGTAAGTTGAATTCAAGATGTGTGTACATTTGTGTTACAAACTCACACCAATCTTAATAAAAAACAGTAAATGTTGGGAAAACTGGTAGATGTTTGAATTTACTAAATAGTGAGATTTCGTGAGGGTATTTTGCACTTAGTCATGTTTGAATGAAGTTTTTTTAGTTTTGAATATTATAAAGCAATATTTGTACAAGAAATATTTCAAGTTGAATTTCTGTAATGCATAAACCATAAATAAGTACAAACACATGTTTTTAAGAAATAAATTTTTTTTTGTGAAAAAAAATTTTATGCCACACAAGTTCAAATTTTTAAATGAATTCAATATAACGTTAATGTTTTTTAACTAGACAAAAGGAAATATTGAAGTACTCTATTTTCTATGAAATTTTATCTTAAAATTGAATAAAATTGATGAAACTATAGTAATTTTTGAGAAAAAGATATAAAATTCCAAGTACCTACTTAAATTTTCCAAGTTTAGTAAAAATCTTTCGAGTCAACATTCATTCCTTTCTTTCACAGTGAGGAATTAACGGCTAAGGGGGTTGGATGTTGTGTCTGTTCTAGAATCGAGTTCATTTATAAGTCGTGTGCTAATATAATGCATTAGTTCAGAGAGTGCACATTAAACTTTAAAAAAAGAAAAGAATGTGTCAACAATTTAAACTGTATTGATGTAAGGTGATATTTTTAATGTCTCTATATAATCCCACTGAAATCTAACCTAGATCTCAACCAATGGCCCATTGAGAAGTGTTTCAATGAAAAATCTGATTAAAAGGGTTTGTGACAAAATAAAGAGACTTGCAGTGTCTTAAAACCTCTTTAATGAAAATTACATTTTGACATAACCACAGACAAGGGTATTTAATTCCAGTAGAATATACACGTTTTTTTGAATTTATTTTTAAAAGCCTCATCAATAGTATTTTGTTTTATTTGGGAAATGTAAGGGTTTATTTACTAGTAAAACTTTTTTTTTTCTTCTTCTGATTCATCTATTAAAAACTACAATCACTGTTAAGAGTCCCCCTAAGTACATGTTCGATTGGGCCGTCAACAATTTCACTAATAAATACTGTATTATTTACACACTAGCCAATATCCAGTTATGTTTTAAATAATTTGAAGATTAAAATTTAAGCTTATTCCAAACTACTCGAGATATTTTACCTTCCAACAAATTTATTTAGTTCTCAATTTTTTTAAAGAAATTGTTAAAATCCTGAGTAAACAGCTCACTATAAAATTTGACCAGCCCAATCAAGTAAAATGATGAAAACGTTTTTCCATCAGCATCATAACAGTAAATTTCATTATAGTATTCTGGTTTGCATTTTTATTTTTTACAATAATTAATAAATATACACTTTCCTTTACATATATTCTGTACATTTTATTGAAGTATTATATAATATATATGGTCTCCAAACACAAAACATACACAAATAATATTTCAGGACTAGATTCGAAAAACCTTCTGCGCTTAACAGAGTTGCGAATATACCGCGCATATCAACACGGCAGACTGATTCCTCATTGTGCATTGGAAAACAAAAGAATTCCTCAACAATCACATTCTTACAGTCTAGACATTCACACCATAGTTATAAAATCATCTGACCTTTTAAATCAAGTTATAAAAGTGAACCAACATTACATTTATTTACTACAAGGCATCTATTTACTTTACATGGGGTAAAAACATGTTAGTTAGGTGATGAGCCATGTTTTGAGGGGCTACTCACGAGAATGTAGTCCCTGGATTCATGACCAGCTTTACATCGGTCACGTTATACAAGGCTACACGAGTTCTCTTCTGTTGAGCTAATTCAATTAAGTGACAAATGATAACCTGACACGAGAATCTAACCCGGGACCTTTGGCTTTGTACGCCAATGCTCTACCACTGAGCCATCCTGGTTTGTCTAGTATCCACGTCCCGGGCTCGGTTCACTTAATTGAATTTGATTCAGCTCTCAGAACTGGTCCTGTTGCTAACCATCACATATCAGTTTGTGATAGATGTTGTTAATAACTTCAAGATAAACTTTGTTCTACCTTTCATGAAAAAAACTGTACATATGTGGACAGACAAATGTGTCATGCAAACAAAAATTGATTGTATTTACATACATATAGACCAGGCAGTTTCTTTGGGTTGCAAATCTTTGAAAATAATAAAATAGCTCCGGTATGTATAGTTACCCAGAGCTGCCACGGTTTTTCATAAACATAAAATTCCCTGTGTTTTACAGGTTTCAGAGAGAATTTACAATTTTTTAGACAATTTACAAGGCCTACAGAAGAATAAAATATCATTTCTCATAAAATCGACTAGTCTAAAGTTCTGCCATCGGTGTTTATGAAAAGGATAATTAGACCGTGATGGTTTTTTATGCAACATATCTTGGTGAAAAAAAGGGTGGGGTTACTAGATAAGACATGTTCAAATACTGGGTGATTAGTTTTTCATTTTGATTTTCTTCCATGAAAAAAGGACTACTATTTAGAGCTTGCAGTTAAATGTCACAAACTCACAATTACTCCAGTATTTCTTTAGTTTCTTTTTTTATGAAATTCCTTGCACTTTCCTAAATAATTCCAGACACAAAAAACATTCCAGTATTTTATCGGTTATCCCTGTATCACAAGTGCATAGAAAACCTGCCTAGGCATGGCCCTTGATATATTTTAATTATTAGAGCTGAAGCGGTTAGTAAAACAAAGATGATAATTTGCAGAGGGATTAGTATGAGCCTGCTTTGAATCACTGTGATAACATTACTGTTAGAACTGCGCTCCTCAGACAATATTATAACCACACAACTAGTACTTAAAACCAAGGACTACTTCCTGTGCCACAACGGGTCATGAGAAAAAAACCGTAGCTCTGAATGACACTTATCCTGACCAGACTTCTCATGCCATCTTGATAGATACAGTTAACTCTGATATAGAAACTTCTCCTGGTTGTACCACCAATGTTCCTGCAGATAGTGATTCTAGACAAACACATATTAACATCGTCCGACTGTCTTCCCTTGAGAAACTGACAAAGGGCCAGTTTCATAGTCAAGTGTAGTACGCCTCAAGTGCGGCGCTACACTAAGTACATGACGACACCTACCTAAACCAGAATGGAATGGGCCAGTTTCCTATGCAAGAACGGACCATTCCATTCGATTTTAGGTAGGGGTCGTCTTGTATTTAGTGTACGCCGGACTTGAGGCGTACTACACTTGACTATGAAACTGGCCCAAAGTATTTACTTTCCTCAATTGACTTCTTACCTTTGAAAATGGTGGCAGCACATTGAAGTTTGCATTATCATGATTGATTGGGTACTAAAATATTTTTATCCAGACATTTATAATAGTGATTACAAATAAGAAACTTTTGAAATACTTAGAATTCGAAAGTTTGATTTATTAATCAATAATTTTTAAGAAACCCATTCTTTGAGTCTGGCACAAATGAATAAACATATCTTGAAAAGAGAAATTTAAATTTGAATAATAGTTAACTTCCGATTCAATGGGAAATGTTTTGAATCTAATATAGTGGAAAGAGCTTAATACTTTGCAGCTTTGAATTGTAAGGTTATACAATGGAACCGAGCCACACTAATGTGACAGGTCTCGTGCATGTCCGATTTACAAGCACTCAGGAGAAACATTGAACTGCTCATATATATAAACTGTGTTCACACCCATTGGAGGACTCGGAACCAAGTGTGAAGGTCCCCCCCCTCCCCCCCACCTCAATGCTCTCAACCATGAAACAGGTTAAAATAGGTATGAAAACCATTTTGACAGAACTTGAAAACTCAATTATAATATGAGCCGTGTAATGTTAAATAGGTTTTTAGGGAAACTAAGAATTTCTCGCGATTCGCTAGAGAAAGATAGGAGACTAAGATATTAATTAAAACAACTTTGAAAAAGCTTGCAACCCAATTGCGAGGTCTAGTTATTTTGTGGATAATGTGTACTAAGATTGTGCAGTGTTACCAAAACAAAAATAAAAGTTTTTCTACCATATTTAATAGAAAGTAGACAACTCATCTTGTGGTTAGTAGTAAACATAATCAATGTAAGCCTGCACCTTATCATCTGAAGTGATTTATAGGTCAGTAAATGACACCAGAGAAGTCTCATTTAAATAAAATAATGATCATAGGTGTTAGGGGGGCAGGGGTTGGTTTCAAAATACAGGTTATAATGATTACAATAACTGGCTTGGAAACAAATTTTAAGAATAAAAATTAAGTTTGAAGCACAGTTGGTGTGCACATAATCATTTATCTTTGAATAGAAATCATAGTTATGAGACTCTTCAAGAAGAGCGTAAACATATAAACTATCCTGTCAGGGGCTGCAAACTTGCTAGACCAATCGGATAGAGGCCCGTAAAATGTGAATTATGATATAAGTGCTGAGATATCAACTTTTTATATTCAGAGGGAAAAAAAAGTTGGATTTGGCCCGGTAAACAAGATGCACATTTTTGAAATAGCAGATAATAAAGATAACAGCAATCACCCCCTCCCGCCTTCAAAATCCCCTTCGCACGACAGCCATAGACTTACATATAAATTATTGCTTTCCTAATAAGATTAAGAAATTAAAAACTGTCTTGGAATTGTTCTCAATTTCGAAACGCTACAAGACCCGCATCTGTGACCAAATGGTCTAGAGCGTCATTCTAGCAATAGGCTGTACTGCCGATAGTGAGTAGATAGAGATTAGATTGCCTCTCGAGTGTAATGAAGGTAGTCGTNGTAAGATACGGCGATAAAAATAAAACCTACCTTCCCTCCATGTAAATGTGTAATCTTAATTCAACCTTAATTAAACCTAACTCATCAGCTTAATTAGTACATATGCGTATAACCTGAACAGGTAGTAAGACGTGGTGATAAAAAAAAAAAAGGTTGTATGATGGGACGTTTGCACTGTCGAATGGATCATATGTCTGTGAGTGCGCAACCCTTGATATAAATATTAAACTTCAGCTCTTAAGTGCAACTAAATTAATAAACGCCTACGACCTTAACAAATGTTAAAGATGTGAAAAAACCCAACATGTATGCATATATTTCTAAGAGATAGAAACCCAACTAAGCTTACAGATCTAACAACGACACAAAACTACTAGGTACTATTATGAAAGTACAAATTCAATCAGGAGTTTAAACCTTAATGAGGTATTTTTTTTATACTATCAAATTATAGGTATTGTTTTATAACTTACACACAGCCTCGTATTTGACTGACATAAAAAGTATTTAGCCACATGAGAGGCAAGTTATATGGCAAGCAACCCATCACCAAACATTTCCAGATAAAGCAAGTCATGATGGAGTGCTCCTAGCTGTTGATTGTGGGCTCGTTGACTACCATGTCAAACAAAACACATGTGTGGACTAGAGTTAACTACAATAATTCATTCACAGATTACAATCGAATATATAGGCCTTATTTTTAATCAATATGTATATGATTTAAATAAACTTAACAAAACAAACTTTAACAAACTAACTATTAGATGGATACATTAAAACTAATTGCCAACTATCCTTGACCCTTGCTAATATTAATACTAGATTATCTTTGATTTTCGGTAGAATCTTTACTCAAAATGTGTTCTCACTGATCCTTTTCATCATTAAAATCCACCTCACTCCCCGGTTTGATCAAAATCCACTTCACAGGCCCTGGTTTTAATAAAATATACCTCATTGGCCCTGGTTTTATTATACTCCACCTCACTGTCCATGGTTTTATTAAAATCCACTTCACAGGCCCTGGTTTTAATAAAATATACCTCACTGACCCTGATTTAATTAAAATATACCTCAATGGCCCTGATTTTACTAAAATATATGTCACTGTCCCTGGTTTTATTAAAATATACCCCACTGGCCCTGGCTATATTAAAATCCACCTAACTGTCCCTGGTTTTATTAAAATATATCTCAATGGCTTTTATTTTATTAAAATATATCTCATTGGCCCTGTTTTTTTAAAATCCACCTCACTGGCCCTGGTTTTAATAAAATCCACCTCACTGGCCCTGGTTTTATTAAAATAAATCTCACTGGCCCTAGTTTTAATAAAATCCACCTCACCGGCTCTGATTTAATTAAAATATATCTCATTGACCCTGGTTTTATTAAAATCCACCTCACAGGCTCTGGTTTTATTAAATTATACCTCATTGGCCCTGTTTTTATTAAAATCCACCTCACTGGCCCTGTTGTTATTAAAATCCACCTAACTATCCCTGGTTTTATTAAAATATATCTCACTGACTCTGGTTTTATTAAAATCCACCTTACTGGCTCTGGCTAAATAAATTCCTCTTCATTAAAACCAATTTAAGCCAGTCACATAAAAATATATTATCCTCCATGCTATATGCTAAATAGCAATTTGTGCATTTTAGCACGTAAATATTTATCCCCAATCAACTGCTGGAAGAAATTCATCAATACAGTCAGTATCAAGAACTTGTACACAACAAAAATGTTTTAAAGATAAAGACAACGTCTGTACAACAATAATAAGTATTTTTAAACACATCATATTATGGTCTCTACAAAAAATTATGTTTCCATTTATTTTCTTTAATTTCTCATCTTATTGTCTTCCACTACTTTTTTGTATTTTCTTTATAAACACATATTACAACAATTTTTTTTAAACATAACTCATTTTATTTGTGTCAATGTTATTTGTGTATATGTATATATCCTAAGTATATACTATTAATATATATATATATATTTTTTTAGAAATATATACATTAGAAATCAAACAAATATTTGTGTCGGTAAATTACTAAGACAGTTGGCTGTACTGCGGTCAGGTGACATGTGAACCACTACACATGTAAACAACGATATATTATCCAGGGTACTTGCTACATACATGCATTCATAGAGCCACAGCGAATCTTGGCAAAAAAAAAAGTTTCTCGTCGGAAAAGATTGGGCGAGACTGAAAATTAAAATGAGTGAGATGCTTTTAAATACCATTTCTTATATTTTACAATCAATCTTTTCTCTACATAAAGTTTTCACACTCAAATTTAAGTGAATATAATATAGTTAATATTCCAACAATTCTAATCAACCAACAGTACCCCTATAACGAGCACTCTATCTCTCTCTTTCATCAAATAGTTTTAAAAGTGTAATCATAATATTTTTTTTACTATATAATTATATAACAACAGATATCAGGTCTCATCACAACGATTAAGAATGGGCAGAATTGAATATCACATATTTCTTGTTTTAGTTTATCATAATAAGTTTCTTCATTTTTTAAGTACAGAAGGAATATAATCATACCACAATAATTACAAACTTATTATGGTACCAATATTTACAAACTCATGGAAGTGAAGCGCAGAATATCCAATCCCCACAAGTCAAGAGGAAACAAGAGTTGCTAACCTAATACACATTTTCTCCGCTAGAGCATCACAAATAATAGATCAATAAACAAGTTTACTTTTTTTTGTATCTTTGCAGTAAGGAATATATATATATTTTTTGTTGTTGCAAATTACATGAAAACATTAATTTTCACAGCTTCTTTAGGCCATCAAGTGTCATTAGTTTGTTAAAACTATAATGTAAGTAATATTTGAATAAAAAAGTTTACATTAATTTTTCTCGGTATCCACTATAAATATTCTGCAGACATCAACTAAGCACAGACTTTGTAAGCACAAAAAACAAAACAAAAAAACCCACAGAAAACTAGAAACTAGTACTAACACAAATCATGGAAATTTAACAATGATAAAATTACATAGCTTAGTATTGTACACAGAATTTACCGAATTATTTCAGATCTAACCTGATTTGAAATCTAAATAAGGTTTATGTTAAACTTTTGTTTGTAAATTTGGATGTGGGCCTGTATACTAATCACCTCCTACTGATGGTCTAAAATAGCTCTGAAACATACATTTAAACAGTTACCTCCAGTATAAAAAATAATGCTACTAAGTTAAGAAATAATTTATAACAGTGGTTTGGCTCTGTGGTCCTTTGTTATTAATATTAATATTATTATTATTATTATTATTATGTTCAGTATTATTTACAAGAGAGGAACAAAGGTTTCCTATGTCTTATTTACATTTAGCGATGTAAGGGCATTATGGCAATACCAAGGTCACAGGCTTCAAATAATTCAACAAAGGAAAAGAAAAACAGAGTTCCCAAAACTTGAAACTATTTCACCGCGTCCCTTCTGAAAAACTCAATATTCATGATTTTCAACACATGTTTTATTCATTGTTATATCTTCAAGAATTTCTTCTCCTATTTAAAATTTATCTTCCTTCAAAAAATAAAACTAGTCAAAACAAACAAATACAAGTAGTACGACAATTCGAGTCAAATTTGAGTAGAACGTGATGGTTGGAGTCGGACTGAAACATAGCAGAGGCCGGGAATTGTTTTCCGAAACAGCCGATACCAACTTAACAAAGTGACAAGACTTAACACAGAAGAAGAAGGGAAACTATTGCTTGTAATATTGGTAAAAATATTTACAAGTTAAGACATAAAACGTTGTAAGGTAGAGAACACGACGCACAATGTGCAGCCCGCCTGCGGACGCAACGTAAGGGGTAACAATTTGGTGGTGGTGGGGGGCTCAACATATGTTATATACAGTCACAGAACAAATAACAGAGACGTCCTTGTCTCAAACTACAACACAAATATATACTCACAGAAATAAAGTAGGAATATTCAATTTATTTACATATCTTCAGCCCTTACGCTATGTACTAGTTGTAGTACCAACTTAATCCCTCTCTTCATTTTTGTTAAAGAGACGGGCCCAGAATAACACCATTAATTTCAACGAGCTTAAATCAACTTGCCAATAATGTAGCACACATTCTTTTATACACCAAACAAACGTGATATTTTATCCGTGTGTATGTATATATATTTTTCTTCTTCTTTCAAAACTTAGATTTCTCAGCACCAATATTTTTTGGTTTTTCTCTTCACCTGATTTCATTTATTATATTTCTATTTATTTCAACAAATTATTTTGGCTATGCATTATTATTTTTGTGTTTTTTTTAATACAAAAACTTAGCTAATAGATGACAGTACTTACTGCTATTAAGGATCATACAGAGCTGGAATTGTTGATCAATGTAAATACTTCTACAAAACTACTTTACAACATTTTCTCCATAAATCATGATTTTTTTTTTAAATTGACTAATTCTTCAGAAAAAACTAGTTTTAGAAACACAATTCCCAAATTGTTTTTCTTTCATAGAATCTTGTCATGCAGTCTGTGCCTGTTATATAGGGTAGTTCTTTATCTATTTATAATGGATAGTTCTTCAACTATTTAAAAAGGAGTTCTTCAGCTATTTATAAAACTGGGACTGTGTTCATTAAACAAATAAAAAAAGTTTGCACAAGTTTTTAGGTCATAAAGAAATCCCCGTTTATGTTTTTAGTAAGAAATTGTCATGCAAATATATATATACACTTTCTTAATTCATTGCAAAATGAACATAAAAACACAACTAAATCTTTAAAATAAACAGTCTAGACTTTTCAAAGATGTTAAATGAAAAAACGATAAAATAATTTATCAAAACTAATGTAATGGCTCGTTACGATGAACGATAGAAAACAAACTGCGCCTACATCTGGTTCTGGTGGGCAGGAGATCTGTCACGCTCTACGACGAACAAATACTGTCACCTGAGAGAACAGAGTGGGCGACCTTCACTCGCATGCGCGCTAAGACACATTCATCAAACCTTACTTTGTCGACAAGCGTTCAATATCATCACAGACATAACAGAATAAATACCTATGAAGGTAAGCATAATGGCAAATTTGATTAAAAGGTAGACAAATTTAGCTCATTACCTTTTTTTTAATTCTAGATATTAGTCAAACATGTTTGTTTTTTCATGATTCATTTCGACATGAAAACTAACATGAATAAATGAAATATAAATTGAGACTATGCAGTAATTTGTCCTATCAGGCATTATCTGTGCGCTTTACCGAAGGTAACAAAAATAGGCCCAGTCTGTTACCTCGAAACATTGTACATATTTTCAGCGACGTGCGGTGACAGAGCTCACCACCTCAGTATCACAGCTGTCAGCACCTTCCAACTAGGCAACAATACACGATATAGCGCTCACAGTTGGTACCACTTCTTGTCCTTGTATTTGAGCATCAGCGAGTGAGAAGTGTGGGAGAAGTTCTCTGCCTCAGACGCCATCTTTTCCGCGCGGTCTTCTAGCTTTCCCAACTTCTCCCCACGCTCTACCATCATCTGGTGCGCACGTCCTACCTCACTCGTCACACCCGTCACACGCTTGTCCAGGTCCTGAATAGCTGCCTGCGGACCGGGAATGTGTTTCGCCACAGAGCGCGATGCTCGACCGCTTTGACTCTCCAACTGGAACAAGTGTGTTTGATGGGAAGGATTAGTGGCTGGGACTTTAAAAATATCCCCAAGGAATCTCACACCTAGAGGTAGAATAAGATACTCACACAGCTCTTCCCGGTCGAGGGAACGCAAGCCTCCTCCAAACAACCCCTTGAAGAAACTCTCTTTGGGTGCCTCAGGCATGTCGTGGGGTAGAAACAACTCTCCAACCATCTCCGACAAGCTTTGGCTGGAAATACACATTTCACAGGTGGACTGAGACAGAATATATCATGTTGATGTTGGTAGCTAACATCTCACAAGTACAAGGAGTTGTCCTGAGAATTAAAGGAGACTCAACTGTCCCGTATATCTAGTAGTATACTCACACAAACTCTGCAGAGACTGTGAACTTCTGCACCTCTGTCGGGGAGCACAGGTAAAGGCCATGGCCCCGGTTGCTGAAGCAGAACGTCCTCGCTATTCTGGAGACAGAGAGCTTGGTGTGTTAGTGTCGCACTTATAGCACGGAGAAGCTACCTTGGTGGGCTTCAGAACACTCCAGCTTGTTGTGGGGAGAGTACCACAAACAATCAAACATATCTGAGAAAACTCCCTGATCCGTGTCTGTACTAATTCTATAGACCGCCTCTTACTGTTGGTGGACTCTGACCATGTTCCGTAGCCTACATCCAGTGTGCTATAGCTAACATACCTAGGTCATGGGTATTTCAAGGATGTAGCACTCCAGGTGTGAGGAGAAGCCTTGTTTAACCAACACAATATAAACTGGAGCTCAATCACAGATTGTCTGGAAATAATGACTTGGATCATTTCATCTTACACATCACATATCATTTATCATGAAACACTGAATAGCACTCCTCATGAAACACCGCATAGCACTCCTCATGAAACACCGCATAGAACTCATCATGAAACACCGCATAGCACTCCTCATGAAACACTGCATAGCACGCCTCATGAAACATCACATATCATTCATCATGAAACACCGCATAGCACTCCTTATGAAACACCGCATAGCACTCCTCACGAAACACCGCATAGCACTCATAATGAAACACTGCATAGCACGCCTCATGAAACATCACATATCATTCATCATGAAACACCACATAGCACTCCTCATGAAACATCAAACAACACTCCTCATGAAACACCATACAATATTGACAAACACCTCCGAAACCCCTCAATCCTCATGAAATGTCAGCAGGTGTGAGGGAGTAGCATAGGCTATCCTTGGCTAACATCCAGTAGCAGACTAATTCATATAAAAATATCACACAACAAAATAATTATATATTGGAAAACACTTTTTTTTTACAAATAATCTTGTATTAATTTACAATCCTGAAAGTACACACTAATAAGGTAAAGAGAGTGTAGTGTCTTGGGGAGTTTCAGGGGTGGCCAGGGTTTGCCAAGATTGAACCTGTCAACACAGCACAGAACATTAAATGGCCGGCCATCAACAACGACACACAGACACACGATTGTTTAAATGGTCAGAGATCAACAAACAAGTACAGTTTTAACAAGCTCTGTGACACTTCACAGTAATGTCAAATCTGTTTACGTATTTCATTCGCCTTTTATTGAGTTTACATAAGTAACAATAAACAAAACCAAACTTCACAGACTTTACTTGTTTTCAACTTAAGACTCTCATGAAATATGTAAACTGACAGAGAGACAGTTGTCAACACTGCACCAGGATAGGGATCCTTCACGTCAATGTTTGAAATAATTGCCAGGGAAATGTTCTGCAATAACCACTAACAGGGGCACCGGAACAGTTTTTGGCTGATGGGGGTGGAGGTTGGCAAATGATGTTATGTAATATTTATCTTTTTACATTCTCTTATAACTAGAAAGTATTGTAATCATGAGAAATTACAATTCTGTCTATCCTGGGGCAAAAATGTGAAATGGCTTGGTGGATTTTGTTTTAGCTTTATATTAAGATTGTGTAGGGCTACATCTTGGGCCAACTTTTTTAAAATTTGATCGTAGCCCTCAAATTAAGGGTAGTTTACTGACGAGTGATTTTTTTTTTTTTTACTTTTAAATTTTTCAACGGCTCTTATGAATTTGGTTTAAAATGAATATCTAAAGAGTGTTTTACCAGGAAAATAACACTGTGCCTGTACTAATATTGTATTTGGGTAAAAATTCGTTTAAGGGTGTTTTATAAATAAGTAATTTTTGAAATTTCAATTTTTTTTCAAAAATGGCTCCAACAATTTTGTTTAGAATATACATTTTAATCCATGAAAATAAAGCACGAGTGTTACCGGTCGCAAGAATCATAAGTAAATCATTGTTAGTGAGGGGGCAATGTACCCATCCCCCCCCCCACCCCCAGCAAAAGATTAATGAGGGGCAATGTACCCATGCCCCCACCCCAACCTAGTTCCGGAGCCTATGACTAACATGACAAAATTAAAACTAATATTTTCGGGCTTGGGTTGCATTGAGGAAATAGTAAGTTACTACAACCACTGAGATGAGGGTTTAAACTGGTTGTGAGGACGAGATTGGTTGGTATTGATTCATCGTCTGTCATTGTGCTTAGAAAGAGTTGGACTGAATCAATACCAATCAAATTACAAGAAAGATTACTTCTGATTGGTTTGGGCAGAGTAACCTATCAAGTCAAATTCTTGTTTCCCCCCAGATGACGTTGGTTGTAAACTACACCCAAAATACTGAAAATTCCGATTACGTCAATGTGTCCCAAACCCGAAACTGTTAGTTTTAAAACAAAACGCAGGCCACCGAAAGCCTTCAAAATAAATGCAAGACAGTATAATTTTGACATTAATTGCAAGTAAATATATCAACAGACAAAAAACAACTTCAAAGCACAACCACCTGCTGAAAAAAAAACATGTCGACAACACAGAGGTTCCCCCCCCTCCCCCAAAACACTGATACATTTGGACTCAACACAGCTTAGAAAGTGTAATTTTTTTATTGTAAAATTTTAATATTTGAGGAATTTAAGACTCAAGAGTTAGACCATAACATATCAAATAATAATGTGAAACAAAATATTCGTAATGTGCATTGTGTGATCTCAAGCTTACATTTTTGTTTATTAAAGTGTTTATAATGGAGGACAGGGGAAGATAATAACTATGCTGAAATAGACGGAATTCTACATTAAATGAAATGAGCTGAGGCTAAAATGTTTCACAATCAAATTAATTTAATTTGTTCATTTTGAGCAGAGTTATAAAAGTCTGTTTGGGCTAAACCGTTCCATGTTGAGAACAAATATTAAAACAAACCAACAAAAGCACAATTTTTGAAGAAAGAGACAAAACTAATACTCACATAAACACAGATAACACAAAGTTTGAAAATTGTTCATCATTCCTTTCATTAACCAACACAAAAAGTAAATTAAAAATTGCATACCCAATTAATTGTGGATCAAAATGAACGAGAGATAATGTATAACAACAAACAATATTTCATTATGCATTGTCCAGGCACTAAACCAAGGTAAAAGTCAGCAAGCCTGGATGTTAGGTGTGCAGGTGTGCCATAAAGGTGGAACACTCAATTGTAAGGTGTGTTATAGAGGTTATGTTGATGGTGAGGTGTGCGGGCAAGTTGAGCTGTGTTATAGAGGTGATGTTGATGTTGAGGTGTGTGGGCAAGTTGAGCTGTGTTATAGAGGTGATGTTGAGGTGTGTGGGCAAGTATGAGCTGTGTTATAGAGGTGATGTTGATGTTGAGGTGTGCGGGCAAGTTGAGCTGTGTTATAGAGGTGATGTTGATGGTGAGGTGTGCGGGCAAGTTGAGCTGTGTTATAGAGGTTATGTTGATGGTGAGGTGTGCGGGCAAGTTGAGCTGTGTTATAGAGGTGATGTTGACGTTGAGGTGTGCAGGCAAGTTGAGCTGTGTTATAGAGGTGATGTTGAGGTGTGTGGGCAAGTAGAGCTGTGTTATAGAGGTGATGTTGAGGTGTGTGGGCAAGTAGAGCTGTGTTATAGAGGTGATGTTGATATATATATATTAAATTTTCAGCTAAAAATGTGTATTTTTATAAACATTCCAAACAGTGCAAAAAAAAGTGTAGGAGTGAAAACACTCTCCAAAGTATTTAAATATCTGGATGTGTTCATGCAGCATGCAAATTGCGTCAACTGTTGTGATAGGAACTGCACTGACACAACTAGAGCTTTGAGTTGTCCTGTCTGGCTTGTCCAATACAACTTCCCGCTATCCCTACACGTGTAAATATGTAGATTGACCGGATAGATAGTGAGGATGCAATAAACAAGAAGTAAAAGTATCTTTATTTTAGCATAACCTCTTAGTAATTGTTCAGGTTACACACATACATTAGCTAAGCTAATAAAATCGGCATAAGTTAAGATTTTAGAAGAAATGTACCCGAAATTGTCTGGAGGGAAAGTGGGGGATAATCTTCCCCCAGTATACCTGACTAGGATTCAAACCCTGATCTCTCTGTCACCAACAACGCAGTCCAACATGAGACTATATTATTTTTTCATTTGTTGTTTTGAGGAGGGCATAACTCTGGGATCTTTCTGTCTTAAGTTGGTTAGTTACCAGGAACACTTGTAATAAGACTTGATTTAAGAGTTCCGTGCATTCAGATAAATGTTCCAAGACATTATTTATCTAAATGTTTCAAAATTGAACTCTCTCGTCGATTGTTGTGAGAGAACAAGGACCATCTTGCATTCCTCTTTAACTTTGTATGTTTTTTCCTTCCAACGAAACATTTAAAAACAAAACTGACCATTACTAAGCACGACAAATCAATTGATAAAGACCCGCTTTAGTGGCCGCATGGTCTAAGGTGCGACTCTCGCAGTAGACTAGACTGCCGATAATGGGGAAATCGAGGTTTGAGTGTAATTAGGGTGGTTTTGTCAAAATGGGTTTCCATTAGTCTTCTTCACAAATGTGTGTACAATTCCTCAAAATATAACTTTCATAATCCCTAAAAGCCATTAGCGTGAATAGTAGATAAGTGTATAACCCAAACAGGTAGTAAGACACATAGCTTGTGTATTGCCTTTCCCCCCTTCATTCGTATGGGGGTCTTTGTGATATTAATGGTCAGGACTTCATAACCTGTAGTTTATATGTTACTAGTGCTAGGTCTATGATGTAAGATGGGAAAAACAGGTTAAGACTTATTTTCAGACAAGCGAGCGTAAGCTAGTTCATGAGAGCTGATACCTGACGTCAAAACACAGATCACTTGAACTGACGAGAAAACACACTGTTTCACGAAGTTAGAGAAGAAGATAAGTTTTTTAAAATAGTTCAGCACATCAGTATTATCTTTGATGAGCTGTGTAATATTTTCAATAATTTGCTCCAGAAGAGACACACTGATATTTAAAATCAGATTGAGTTTTTTTTTTGTTCAATTACTACATTACTAAAAGCTGGTGTCCACAATGTTGGTCGTAATTTAGATTATTAAATAAATTGTTCTGCATCGCAGACTGCTATGTTTTTCTCTGCCAGCTGCAGCTTGAAACAGTATTCCCTTACATAGAGCCTCAGCTCATACACGCTTGTGTGAAAGGCTACTTAGGACACTATACCCTACTGACAGCTTCAGCTCAAACACGCTCGTATGAAAGGCTACATAGGACACTATACCCTACTGACAGCTTCAGCTCAAACACGCTCGTGTGAAAGACTACATAGGACACTATACCCTACTGACAGCTTCAGCTCAAACACGCTCGTGTGAAAGGCTACATAAGACACTATACCCTACTGACAGCTTCAGCTCAAACACGCTCGTGTGAAAGGCTACATAAGACACTATACCCTACTGACAGCTTCAGCTCAAACACGCTCGTGTGAAAGGCTACATAAGACACTATACCCTACTGACAGCTTCAGCTCAAACACGCTCGTGTGAAAGGCTACATAAGACACTATACCCTACTGACAGCTTCAGCTCAAACACGCTCGTGTGAAAGGCTACATAAGACACTATACCCTACTGACAGCTTCAGCTCAAACACGCTCGTGTGAAAGGCTACATAAGACACTATACCCTACTGACAGCTTCAGCTCAAACACGCTCGTGTGAAAGGCTACATAAGACACTATACCCTACTGACAGCTTCAGCTCAAACACGCTCGTGTGAAAGGCTACATAAGACACTATACCCTACTGACAGCTTCAGCTCAAACACGCTCGTGTGAAAGGCTACATAAGACACTATACCCTACTGACAGCTTCAGCTCAAACACGCTCGTGTGAAAGGCTACATAAGACACTATACCCTACTGACAGCTTCAGCTCAAACACGCTCGTGTGAAAGGCTACATAAGACACTATACCCTACTGAAAGCTTCAGCTCAAACACGCTCGTGTGAAAGGCTACATAAGACACTATACCCTAATGAAAGCTTCAGCTCAAACACGCTTGTGTGAAAGGCTACATAAGACACTATACCCTAATGAAAGCTTCAGCTCAAACACGCTTGTGTGAAAGGCTACATAAGACACTATACCCTACTGACAGCTTCAGCTCAAACACGCTCGTGTGAAAGGCTATGTAAGACACTATACTCTAATGAAAGCTTCAGCTCATACACGCTCGTGTGAAAGACTACATAAGACACTAAACCCTCATGAAAGCTTCAGTTTAAGCAAGCTTGTGTGAAAGTGGCCAAATTTGACACTCTTAGACAAAGGGCCAGTTTCATAGTCAAATTTAGTACGCCTCAAGTGCGGCGCTACACTAAGTACATGACGACACCTATCTAAACCAGAATGGAATAGGCCAGTTTTCTATGCGAGAACGGCCCATTCCATTAGAGTTTAGGTAGGTGTCGTCTTGTATTTAGTTTAGCGGCGCACTTGAGGCGTACTAAATTTGACTATGAAACTGGCCCAAAGACTCCAACTGTAAAAGGACAAGGCTTCCATCCCAGATAGGGGTAAAATAGTGTAATTTAGTATCTATGTGATTTTGTCTTGTTACAGAGGTGCCTATTGGATATATGTTTCAGATCAATAATCAGTGAGTGGTACGTTTCTTTGTAAGTTGTTAAATGGATGCAAGTGACTTAATCTACCAAAATAAGTAATTTCACAAATATTTACCAAGCAATTAGATATGGACATTAGGTTGAGACAAGCATTTGATACAAACGTCATATGTGTTATTTAGCAACTTTGTTGAAACTCAAGAGTTAGTGAATATCCTCATACATATGCTGCATCACCAGAATAATACATGCAATAAATGCATACTTTCATGTTTTATTTAAAGCTTCAGATTAGGTTCAAACAAACATTCAGGCATCACTGTTATTTTAATTTATTTAAAAGAAAGAAAGTATTATTAAAATGGATTAAAAGTATGACTTAATGATTTTGCTCTATCAGTTGATCTATTCAGGTTTTTTGCCTATATTTTTGACCCTTTTAACTATATCTCAATATTCTGCACTTTTACATGCTATGGTTTATATTGTGAGATAATTGGTATTTGTAGCCTCGTGATCGAGAGCCAATTATTACGATACAGAATTATTATGCCCCGCGATTGGGCGGAAATTAAAACGTTCTTGAATTTATTGCGAGATAATTGGTATTTATAGCCCCATGATCAAGCGTCAATTATTACAATACAGAATTATTATAGCCCGTGATTGGGCTCCAATAATTATAGTGATATTTCTTACACTTATGTAATAAGTAAGACCTTTAAAATTGCACATGGTTTATTAAGATGATTTCACCTTCGGCACTGAAGATGTAATATTAGATGATACAGTTTTAGTTGAACTACAGATTATTTTTCTGTGACACTACACGTTCCGTGTTTTGAGTATCGTGTGCTGTGTAGATTTATGTTACTACTTTTCTCTATATTTATGTCGCCGCCATGTTTTTCTGTGTTACTGCTATATATTCATACGCATAAGCAGCTTATACATAACCGACCCCTTGCCTCTTGGACCTCTTGTCACCAGTGTCAAAACCAACTAATAGAAAGAGTCCTGATGACAGACGTTGTGAAGGCTAGCTTTCTATTGGGTAGAGAGAGGGAGCTAGCGTCACTTGCTTTTTTTGGTAAACACCACGAAGTTGGTTTTTGAAAGAAAAAATAAGCTTTATGGTGTAATCTATTGACATTAATTCTGAAAAGAATTCTCCATGGATGAAGTATTAAAGGATATTTTATATACAATTCTTTAAATAAAAATGCACTTCATCCATGACTTTTTTAATAAATGAGAGAGGTCCAAATCAGTATCATTACAACTTGATATATATATATATATATATTCATGACTACCATAAGAATCTATATGAATCAATTAAGTCGAGTTTTTTTTACCTTCATTTTAACCATTAACATTTTTAAGATGTTTTGAGGGTGGTTTTTCCTAAATGATTTACCACTCTTCCTCCAATTATATTTGGATACTTTTCCTTTAAGCTCTACCTACCTTGTCCCAATCCGTCAGTGTAAATATCTGGATAGCCCAGACAAGAGGTAAGACTATAGTCCAATTTTCATATGAAGAGATTTATGTGACAGCTACTAAAGTTACTGGTTATGTCAAGTCATTGGACCTACAGCTGTGACTTTTGATAGATATTATCAAAACCTATAAAATAACAATAATAATAATATAGTGATATTATCAAGATTGACCACAAAATAATGTTTGTCTTTTCTAAAAGGCTCTATATATGAAAATCGGACTGTAACTGACAATCTCCTATTCCCAGGTACCCTCACTTATCTAAAATATGTCTCAAATCGGATTAAATACGCTTGAGTACCAATTATCCGACCTAAACGGTGCCAACAAGTCGTTGGATAATACAGAACCAAGGGGAGAGACTGGCGTGCAACAATGAGAAATTAAATGAAAAGTTTGGAATATATATGAAATAATGATTAGTAAACAGTTCAAAGTATAAATTAATCAATAAATTAGAAAACTATTATTTTATTCATATAAACAAAACAAGAGATTTTAAATCGATAAAATGAAACTTTTTTTTAAAATATATTGTAGTGTGCAATATTCAAAAGTCACCATTTAAAAAATTAACGATTGACTTTTTTCCCCCCCCAGATCTACTTCTCTTCCTTGCAGCGAGGTCGTACCAATAGCATGTTACATATTTGTCGGATAGTCGGGACTCTAATATACTAAGATTTAAGTGTCTAATAAATATGCTAGGGTGCAATTGTTATTACATTAATTTGATAATTTTACTGTCATGAACAGTTGATTAACATTTACCAATAATCATATTAATATTTCTCATCTAGAATTTCAAAACCTACCACCCACTGTTATAGTTAAAATTTTTAAAACATAACAAGTTCATTAAAACAACATTTCCACATAATTTAATATGAATAAAAGAAAACGTTCTTTAAAAATGATTCATAAATAATTAATTGATCATTCGACTTGTGTGCTTTTAAATGCAAACAGCTTGACATGCACAGTCGTCTGTGAGAGGATTCATCGCATGCGACAGCTCAACAAATAAAATACATTTCAAATGCATGTATTTTTTGGATGTGTGTGTGTGTGTGTCGATAATATTCACGAAAATTTAGCCAATATAACAAGATTTCATTAAAAAGATGGTTGTGCACCTGGCTAACATAACTAACATCTTGGGCACAGATGGTTGTGCATTTGGCCAACATAACAAACATTACATGCAAAGATAGTTGTGCATTTGGCCAACATAATAAACATTACATGCAAAGATAGTTGTGCATTCGGCCAACATAACAAACATTACATGCAAAGATAGTTGTGCATTCAGCCGACATCACAAGCCTCTCGCGCAGAGAGCGGAACGCTCAGCCAACATAACAAACATCTCACACATAAAGAGCTGTTGTGTTCAGCCAACATAACAAATGTCCTGGAGCCGTGTGTCGGACAGGCCAGCCATGCACAGAGCCATTAAGATCGCACAAATATGGCATGCGCAAACTAGAGAGAACAGAACAAAACACAGAGAAAGAAAAGCTAGAGCCAAGCTTTCAAAAGAAAAAATATGTCCCTCAGTGTGTGAAACTGACTGTACTCTGACTTGGACTGTTCACATGTTTTCATGACCAGAGTATCACTGCGGCAAACATTTATCGCCTCCATATTTAGCACCTTCAGATAACAAAAGAAGGTTTGAATGAAGCTCGGCTCTGTTTTTCAGGAACCATGTTGACTTCTGCGGCATTCGAGTCTAGCTACGACGGCATTAATACCCGTCATGACGGTGGATACATAGTTCCTGTGTATTAAAGATGACATGTGTCAAGTTTGTAGCGATGATACTCTGGTCTGAGCGAGACTGTTATGTATACATGTGTGTATTGTTAGGACTTACTGGTCTGTGTCTTCGTTTACAAACATCTGTTGGCCCCAAATGGACAACATAGGGTCTACAATGCCCTGTTTGGTTGTCTGAAAACTGCGAGACAACAAAATAAAACAAGAAAACAAAAGAAGAACAGGAGAGAGAGATAGTTTTTTCTTTTATTGATTTAGTTTAGAGCCTAGTTTTGAAGCAAGTGGTGGACGGAAGAAAGGTTTCAAGGAGAAGAGCTGAATTTAGGTTGGTTCGATAATTTACCGGTGGGGGTGTATTAGAACACACTTGGTCCCTTTAATATTAATCCTGACAAACCCCGATAAGAGATCTCCGGCCAAGATAGGGAATGGGATTTTTATAAAGTTCGAAGGTACTGGAATAACAAAAATAAAAATATTTAAGTTCCAAGGTCTTTGGTTATGAGGGCTACTCATATAGTATTTAGAAATTTATTCTCAGCCATTTTGTATAATTTATAATATTTTTCAAGAAGAAATTGGTCGAATCCACTATTTTATTGGCCCGAATCTCGAATCGTAATCTTCATTTTTCTTTTGCATCCAAATCTTGTAAAAAAATTATGAAAATAAGAGGAAATATAAATTTAAGAGAATAATAAAAAATACAAATAGTAACTACTGTAATTGTTGAATATTTTTTTTGCTCAAATACATTCATTACAACATTCATACATTCAGTTAAGTGTTAAATTATTGATCTGGGGTCTGGTTGTTAAGTTCATCCTATAATTCTGTTAGCTCTGAACAACTAATAAACACTATTGGAGCTCTAACACAAATTTCAATTAGAAATTTAAAAAATAAACAATATTTTCTCGAATTGTTGAATCTCAAATATCTTGAAGGAGTCGAGGGTCCAAGGCTCAGACAATCCCATCCCTATTTTCAAGGTCAAGGCATCATTTTATTGATAAGATTTAGGGGGAAGATAATTCTTACTGAAACTTTTAATTTGTTTCTTTTACAATGAAAGATTGTAAAGTATGTTAGGATAAAATATTAGGAGTCAAAAGATGGGGTCAACTTAACTTTCTTTAACATGAGAATGTTGCGCACCATTTAGCGGAGCCCCCATTCACTTGAAACCCTTCCTTGGTACACCACTGAACAAGATACAGGGGAAGAGGAGGCCTAATATGATACCACTTGATTGTTCTCGAGTCGACCGGCGGAGAAGACGTTTATGAAAAATGGTGTGTCCACAGGGTACGGAATAAAATCACAGCTTTTAGGGAATATAACAATTTCAACCGATATTTAGTTGGCAAAGACAAGATTCACACTTTTTTTTTAGCATTGCATCTTACAACCCATTCAGGTTAAACGCTTATTGACTGATTACGATAAAGGGTTAGGGATTAGGAAGGTTTAATTTAGAGGAAGTGCACCTGGATTTGTGTGGAGGGAGAGTAGAAAACTATTTTAGGAAAAATCACCCTCAGTACACCTGATCGGGATTCAAACCTCGTGTTTAATCTTAGGTTGGTCATCTAACATCATTACCTAATGAGTAAATAAAGATGTGACTAGAAAACAAAATTTTTTTAAGTTTCTTTTTATAGCCATCCCCAAAAAATAGGAAGGGGGTGGTGTGGGAGTGGTGTTAGCTGAAAGAGGATGAGAAACACTGTCCTAGAACTATTCCGGAGGCCTGACAGACCGTGATCGATGGATTGCCCCTTCGCTGGACTAGATTTAAAAGTGTTATATTGGTGAAATGAAGTATTCATTTCCATGTGCTCCCAATGTAACACAACAAACCTTTTAAATACAAATATATAGGAGAAAAGTATAGGGATGTCCATTTCCTTTGTTTTTCCTTTATGTTATTCGTTCCTTTTACATGTTCCTATAGTTCCTTAACGACTTTGTCTGCCTTTTGTGTTTTATTTTTGTTTACTATTTAGGAAGTTTCATTGTGATTTTCATACTACCCTCCTGAAGCGTTCCGATAGAATGAAACCTAGGTGAGGAGAGATTGGGCAATAGTGTTCAATTTTATTCATGAGGTAGCCATTACCTCTTTATCCGGTGGCAGCAATGTAAAGTGTGAACTGTGTTCTTCTTTCCATTGTACAAACCATATTGTGTTTGTTCCTTTTATTTGTTCTAGTCTGACACCTTAGCTCAGTTGGTAGCCTATATATCTACCGAGCCAAGAGTCCCGAGTTCGATTACCGGCATGGTCGAAACATTTATCATTAATTAAATGGTGGGTTTCTCCTGTCACGGTTATGAATTAACGGCCGGTTGCTGTGTGCTACGTCTGTTCTAGATTTAGATTTAAGTTAGTTTAGAAGTCGTGTTCTGATATAATCAGTCTGTTCAGAAAGTACACATTAAATGACTCAAATAAATGAAATTTTTTTGTTCTAGTTCCTTTTTCTTATGCCTTCTTCCATTTAAAATAAAACGTACCTCAAAAAATTGAAAATCGGTTGAAGAGATACAAAGCAAATAAAAAGTACACGGTTATTTCAATTTTTTTTAAACTGAAACATGAGTAGTTGTTATTTATTTTCCACCCTTTATCTTCTAAACATCTTTCTTCTCCACCAGCAGCCACAAGTCAATCAAATGTTGTCACACAGTTATATGAGTGCTGTTAGTAAGAGAGAGAAAGTTAGGGTCTATGGTTTAGCTGACTATTATTAGAGCATGTTATTACAGCAATGATTAGAAAGGGGTTGCAAAAAAATAAAACATCTCATTAAATATCCTTTACACATTTTATGATAAAAGTAAATATACAGTATTCTCAATGTACCACAAGGAAAACTCAGTGGCGGCTAGTGAAATGTTTCCAAGCATGGCTGGGATGTACTTGTAGGTAATATTACACCAAGTTTGTATTAATAACTGATCATGCTTGACAAGTAGTTCTCCCCGGGGAAACACTCCACCCGTCACCACTGTGTGATTTACGTTGGATGGAAAGGATGGGTTGGTCCGTTATCGCTAACCACCCATTTGCTTGGTATAACTTGGGGCCATTTTACATATATTAAAAAAAAATGGTCTGATTTGAATCTAAAGAAAACTTTATTTTGCATTATGTTACAAATTATTATTATTAAATTGATAAATTCCAAATATAATATTATAAAGTGAAAAGAGGTTTCCTTATGTGTGTGTGTGTGTGTTTAGATATTATTTTAAATAATAATTATATATAATATTGCCGTGTCGAACATAGAATGACACCAATTCAATATACTCGTGATGAGAGTCTCATTGTTCGAATGATGAGCTCAGAACGGATCCAGACAGGAAGCAGGTAGTGTAATGGATGTGATTGGTCGATTAGTGTACTCTGGGAGTAGTATAGTAGTTGGTTGAGCCTTAATCCCCTTTAGTTTCATAGGCCAATTTGACAGACCTTTAATTCTCCTGTCAAAAGTGTCATGAGCTGATATGATCAACGTTGCCTTCTCCTGTTAAAAGTGTCACGAGCCAATATGATCAACGTTGCCTTCTCCTGTTAAAAGTGTCGCGAGCCAATATGATCAACGTTGCCTTCTCCTGTTAAAAGTGTCACGAGCCAATATGATCAATGTTGCCTTCTCCTGTTAAAGGTGTCACGAGCCAATATGATCAATGTTGCCTTCTCCTGTTAAAAGTGTCATGAGCCAATATGATCAACGTTGCCTTCTCCTGTTAAAAGTGTCACGAACCAATATGATCAACGTTGCCTTCTCCTGTTAAAAATGTCACGAGCCAATATGATCAACGTTGCCTCCTCCTGTTAAAAGTGTCACGAACCAATATGATCAACGTTGCCTTCTCCTGTTAAAAGTGTCACGAGCCAATATGATCAACGTCGCCTTCTCCTGTTAAAAATGTCGCGAGCCAATATGATCAACGTCGCCTTCTCCTGTTAAAAATGTCGCGAGCAAATATGATCAACGTCGCCTTCTCCTGTTAAAAGTGTCACGAGCCAATATGATCAACGTTGCCTTCTCCTGTTAAAAGTGTCACGAGCCAATATGATCAACATTGCCTTCTCCTGTTAAAAGTGTCACGAGCCAATATGATCAACGTTGCCTTCTCCTGTTAAAAGTGTCACGAGCAAATATGATCAACGTTGCCTTCTCCTGTTAAAAGTGTCACGAGCCAATATGATCAACGTTGCCTTCTCCTGTTAAAAGTGTCACGAACCAATAAGATCAACGTTGCCTTCTCCTGTTAAAAATGTCACGAACCAATATGATCAACGTTGCCTTCTCCTGTTAAAAGTGTCACGAGCCAATATGATCAACATTGCCTTCTCCTGTTAAAAATGTCGCGAACCAATATGATCAACGCTTGCCTTCTCCTGTTAAAAGTGTCACGAGCCAATATGATCAACGTTGCCTTCTCCTGTTAAAAGTGTCACGAGCCAATATGATCAACGATGCCTTTTGTTAAAAGTGCCATTAAAAGTAAGTTCAGTGGTTAAGAACCAATGTAAAAAATGTTAATGAAAGAAGAAAAGGTTATTAAGTATATTTAATAAGAAGAACAGTTCAGTGTAGAACTAATCCCCAAGTTTGTTATCTGGATCTAGAAAATGGCCACTTTGTGTCCTGTTGAGATGAGTTTTGAATTCTCATGACTTGCACTCATCGAATTAGCTAATTACCTGATCCATTATCTGACTAATTGTAGGACTTAGGTTGATTTAAATCATTTTTATGTTTCCTGACCTTAAAAACTTCATAACTCCTTCTGATACAATCATATAAATCCTGATATTTTATAGGAAGCCCACATTATACCACCAATGTTGATTGAAAGTTACTAAATTTGTCATTCTACAAATATATTTAATTTGATCTATTAGTTATAAAGTTCACCTAAAAAGTTATCAAAAGCTTCCAATAATACTTCCTTATGGACAAGTGTATAATTTATCTTTACATAATTAACTAACCGAGCAAAGATTGTAGATAACACTGTAGTATTTCTTTTCCGCCATTGTGGGAAACTTTGTTTTCAGTTTTAAAAATAAAGGGCTTCCTATAAAAATAAAAATGTAATAAATGAGTGTCCTATGATCCAATAAATATTTAACATTCCTCCCTTTTCCACATTTTAAGGGTGTTTTTGACCTATTAATTGATATCAGCCAAACTTTCACCGTCGACCAGCAGAGTTACTGTAAGAACCAACATTGCTATATTATTTCCCATGCTTGTGAGTAAGCGTGTGGTTGTGAAGTGTGCACTTAGGTGTAAAGTGTGCGGAAGAGATATGCGGCAACATTACCTAGCAGAGAAGTGGCTGGAAACTATTGCTCTTTGTTGGAAACAGCTAAGTAATTCTTCACTGTTGTTATAGGATTATACTATCCCATGCAATCCCGCCCCCCCGCTTCCCAGAAGTTCAGTCATATCGCGTTGTTGTTTGTTTTCAATGATAGACTATTATTAGTTTTAAAATGTATAACTTGTGAAATATATTAATCAAAATAACCTCAAGGAGCAAACCCTTCAGTAAGCGTAGCCTTTTCCGCGCTCGCAAGCCAAGTCTGATGAGCACAATATTGTTAAGTAACACTCTACAAGCAGTTTATTCATGGTCACCTCATCTAAAAGTAATTTAAATAAATTAATAATGTCTTTTAACGAACAAACCAATAGAATGTGTGTAAATGTACAGGATATAAGTTAGTTTTCTGTCGCATGTTCCTAAGCCTTACCTCTGGTCTGTCAATGGAAGAAAGTCGTAATCGATGAGTGGTCTGAGACTAGGCAGACTGTAAGCCGTGATGTGGCCATTGGAGCTGTAGCAGACCAGACAAACACTGTCTGAAACACACGTGGGAACAACACACGCACTCGTAACACGTTTGGTGGATATCAAATTAGTGACTCTTGTGAAGATTGGTAGCGGGTTTAATTTAAAATTGAATTTCACTGTGATAGGTTTGCAACTTAGGACTGGAATGAGGAGGTAGAATCGAAGGATTTTAAGGGGGTTACAAAACTTTTATTACAATATTCTTTACTCCACCTTTTTTGCAGTTTTTATTGATGAATGGAAATGTCTCTGTTTATTACATCGTTCATATATTTTCGAAAACAATCGTAACAGTTACTAAACATCAACATTCTTATAAGTTTTTCATTCAGAATTTAATGTTTAATGTATTATCTGTAAATGATTTGTGCGACAATCTCATGTTAAGACTGATACATGTAAGTAATGCATGTTGTTAACACCAAGAAACAAAACCTTTTACTTTATTTAAATGTTTAGATGCTGATATTATCCCAGTATTTAAGTTCCCTAACTTTTCCTTGCTTTGGATCAAATTTCCTTACATTTGTTTATCTTCCCATGCATCACATTCCGGGTTTGGCCATCGCGCCTGCCGCAGTGACTCCATATTTTCAGATAACAGAGTGAACTCACCTTTGAGCGAGATGATCTCAGCCTTGACCACAAAGTCAACATCGGCGAGCTGCTGCCGGTACACGCAGTTGTGCGAGGGTAAGGCCACGACGCGGGATTGCTTCTCGGAGGTGAACACGACAAACTGCCGGTCCCCGAACTGGTCCTGGGAGCCCGAGCCGGAGCTCAGCGTGGGGGACATGCGGTTGTTGGAGGAGGACTTGGTGGGCGTCTCTGCACATCCGGCAAACACTGGAGTATAGTCACCCGCGTTATTTAGCTCCACACACTGATACTTGTATCAAGCTGCTTGTAGCGGCTATCTGGCACGCCCTATCCGCGCAGATACTGCCAGCTAGGGACCGTACACAGCAACCAGCTGATCCTAATGATCTCCAAACTTTAGTCTGACCCCAAACTAGCTTAGCTTTGTATACCATATCTTCTTTTTACAAAATGTAAAAAAACCCCACTATATTGTAGAGTATCCAACATAGGCCCAAGGTCACAGACAAGGATACACCAGATCCTCAGCCTGCGCTCCTTGTGCCAGGTTGAGTCCATCAACATTGAGGTTCGCTGGCGTCAATGCCCAGTGATAAAAACACAAATGCGCAGTTGTTTAACGACTCACTTCTAACAATATCATCATAAAGGGACAAATTTGTTTGTAATGCCTCGTCTAGGTAAGCTCTTTATTAAATAGGATTATGTGAAGAAGGGGTTGGGTCTCTACCTGAACCTAGTTTTGTGGAAGCTGGCCAATTGACTAGAGCTGGATATTTGTTTCCTCTCTTTAGCAAAACCTTGTTTAAAATGTCCCTTGATGGTACGTAGCGATACCCGTGTTTAAGGACTGCAGCTCTCCCACGAGGCGCGACCATTTTAACCTGAAGACTGAGGTCCTGGTATATACTAGTCTGTGCACAAGGTCTAGTCTTTGTAGCTTCCAAATGTCCTTCAGAGTGAACTAGCAACGTGAACTGTGTTGTACGTACAAGCTCATGTCTCCGTAGAGCCTGCCGTTGAGGACAAGATGTGTCTCCTCCCTCCGATCAGCACCTTGTAGAGTGTCCGGGTGTCGAGACTTATGCTCTAGAGAAGTGGTACTCAACCTTATAGTGGGTGTGACCTCATTGAAGTATTATTTTATTTAGAGGACCTCATGCCACCTTGTAAGGGCCGGTCTTATGACTCCTGGATTAATATTAATCTGGCCGATAAATATTTTTATCTAATCGTTGAGTTAAAACTGTGTCTTATGATTGCCAGATAGCATTTATCCGCCAGATAAAATGTATTTATCCATCATATTTCTATCAGGAGGTTTAAGTGCCTGTTTCCTCGCACTCATTTAGCCACCATTATTTAACAAATGTTGAGCGTTGTAGCCACTAGCCAGGTTGTAGCAGTAGCAGCAAAAAGCAAAAGCAGTACCAACCTTGTGTTTTTGCATAAACATATATTTATCCTACAGATAGCTATCCAGCAGATAGATTCAGTTCATAATATGTGTAAAAATATTAAAGTGGCTGATAACCTTTATTTGGTCGCTAACTTTAACCTCTCGATAGCAATATTTATCCGGTAGCCATAAGACCAGCCTTAAATAAGCTAAACGTTTGCCTCCTACTTAAGCCTCATCTTCTTACACCTTACGGTGAATTTATCTGCAACCTACATGTTTCTAAGGGTGTCATTTTATGTATACAACCAAAGTAATTTCACTGCACATAACATTCACTTACAGGATAACAGAGGCCGCATCTTATCTAACAGGGGTCTTATATTTTCCATAAAAAAAATCAGCAACACCTTGACTATAGACCCTAACCCGAGGGTTGAACTTTCATGCTTTAGAGTCTAGAGAACAAACGAGTGGTGTTGCTCACTTATCTTCTCCCGATCCTTGTTCTCGTCCCGCCAGGTTTCGAAGGAGTATGGGATGAGGGCCCCGTTACAGTCCAGGAATGACATGGTCAAGATACTGCCCTTCAGACGGAAGATGGTGCCTGTAACCATTACAATAGTTGGGGAATGGTGAATTGCATCAACTGAAGACAAGGTCTTCCCTCTTCCTTTGAGATAGGGGGGAATTGATTTAAGAGTACTTTCCGGACTCGGGGCCTACCCTCACCTCCAGAACTCAAAATATCAACAGTAATGTATTTCTGTACTTCTCGTCAATGTCTTATATAATTCCTTATAACAACTACAGCCCAAATTATGTTCTAAAGCATTTTAATATTTAGCACCGTGTCTTACTACCCGTTTGGGTTATACACTTTAAGTACTAATTACTCTAATGGATTAGGAATTGGGAAGGTTGAATTAGAGGAAGTGAACCCGCATTTGCGTGGAGGGAGAGTGGAAAACCATTTTAGGAAAAACCACCCCCAGTTCACCCGACCGAGATTCGAACCTCGATCTCCCCATCCTCAGCAGTCGAGCTCAACACGACTAGCGCGTTAGCCAACTACGCCACCGAGGCGGGTCTAAAGCATTTTAAATCGCTTTTAAGAGGGATTCAAGAGTATATATTCCAGTGGGGAACTTCACCACACGGACAGGCAGACTACCCCTCTCCCGGGCAGGGTTTGTGTGGCAGAGCCAAGGGGGGTTCTCTTCCAACAATCTTAGAGTGGGAGTCACCTCTACAGTTTGGGTCATCAGTTCTGTGGACTCCCACCCAGCATTAACTCGGGAGGATGGCGAAAGGGAGCCTGTAAGAACAGGGTGTGAGAAGTAAGTAAAGGAATGTGGAGTCGATAACATGATGTAGGATTAGGCATCGGGAAGATGTAAAGGAGTGTGGAGGTGCCAACATGAGGGACTTGTAGTGAGGGGTAAATGAGTGTGAAGGTGACAACACGAGGGTCTTGGAATGAGGAAGATGTAAAGGAGTGTGGAGGTGAAAACACGAGGGGCTTGTAGTGAGGAGGATGTAAAGGAGTGTGGAGGTGACAACACGAGGGGCTGGGCGTAATAGTGGGCCAGTCCAGGGTAGGATGTTATAGCAGTTGTATCCAGAGCTCGTGAGCAGGAGGGATACCTTTGTTTGCGTGTGAGACAGACAACTCATGTGGGTCTTTGTCCACAGTTGTCCACATGGATGTCTACACCTACTCACATGCACTATGGCTCCCGGAGAGTGCGAGAAGCACCTTTTAGCAGCCAGCCTTATGTTTCATTCTTCTTTCCGGAAAGCAAATAGTTGCCTATTCAACTCTTGTTGTGTACTTATTAGAGACTTGATATAGAGGTTGACAGTACTGACCACAAGGAGACACCACGACAGGCTGAGTTATGCGGGTCTCCCCAGGTGGGGGCAGGTTGATCATGATGGTCAGCACAGATCCCAGACTCGTCCCCACCCACAGCGTCGGGAACATACACGGCTCTGTAACAATCACACAGGTGCAACTTCAGAGTTAAATGGGGCAATGGAGGGCTCCAGGTGGAGGCAGACAACAATGACTACCTCGGGGTCAAATAGGGTAATGGAGGTTCCCAGGTGGAGCCAGACAACAAGGACTACCTCGGGTTCAAACGGGGTAATGGAGGTCCCCAGGTAGAGACAAATAACAGGGACTACCTCAGGGTCAAATGGGCAGTGGAGGGCCCTAGGTGGAGGCAGATAACAGGGACTACCTCAGGGTCAAATGGAGCAATAGAGGGCTCCAGGAAGAGGCAGACAACAAGGATTACCTCAAGGTCAAATGGAGTGCTCCAGGTGGTTAAAGATAACAGGAATACCTCAGGTTCAAATGGGGCAATAAAGGGCCCCAGGTGGAACCAGACAACAAGGATTACCTCAAAGTCAAATGAACAAATAGAATGCTCCAGGTGGATACAGATAACAGGAACTAAACTCTAGTAGGGACTAAAACTGTTTAACTTGAACATGATTTGTTTCTTAAAAGGTGAAACATTTATACATACATCTTATTAAACCCAAACATTCATATTTTTAAAAACCATTATTCTCTAATATGTTCAATTCATGAACTGGTTTACTTATTTACTTAAAAACAGAAAGTATTATTTGCATGGGTCTTAACTCCCAGATCTTACTGCCTGTTAAGGTTACACATATATTTACTCATTACACTAGTGTGTTAAGGATGAGGAAGGTTGAATTTATAGGAGGTGTACTCACATTTGCGCGGAGGAAGAGTGGAAGACCATTTATGGAAAAGCACCCTCAGTACCCGACTGCTATTCGAATCCCAGCAGTCTATTGCGAGAGTGACACCTTAGACCATGTGGCCAATAAAGCGGCGAGGATCATCATCACAATGGACAGCCATTACAAATGTGTCAGAGTGAAGTTTCTACCTGCACAGTCTATGATAATTTAACTACACTAATGAGATAAGGATGAGGAAGGTAGAATTTAGAGGCTAATTACCCCAACCTGCCCATGGCCAGGAAACCAGACCATGTGTAGGAGCTTGACATTTAGTTCACGCGGTGTAAGTGAAATTCCTTCTTAACCTAAAGACGTTAGCAACTCACCAGACTTCTTGGTGTAGGAGTCAGCAAACGCCAGGCACTGGATAGCTTCGGAGCTAATGTTTTCTAAACTGGACATACTGGAACTTCGCGACCGGGAAAATGAACTGTCGAGTTTGTCTGCTTGAGGGAAACCACAACAACCAAAAAAACAAAGACAACAAGAGTCAGTGATTAGATCCACCAGCGTCCCCGTGTGGGGGGGGTTACATGCGTCACCGTGCCTTTATACAAGAGGGAGATATGCATGTCCAGTGCGCAGAACAGATTCGTTTCTGGACCCCTTGTGGGGTTTGATCAGGGACTCTTTAAAAACATGCCAAATGTCTGTCATCGGTTTGACCGATCCTGCGCTCTAGGCAGGGCGCTAGTTTCACCCCATGTAGGAAGAGAGCGACAATTTAGCAAGCTGTCCACTCCGGCAGTGTCCCACATTTTTACATTAAATCTTATGTTACATGAATCTTTAATTATTTTTAAATTAACAAACCAGGATTCAAGTTCCACCTGAAGTTGTCAAAAACTAGATTTACCTAGTTTCAACCTTTATGTCAGACAGCAAGGATCTCCCGGTATGCAACTGTCGGGACGAGTCCGTTCTGGGCACTGGAGTGCATCACTGAACTTTGAAAGAATTGTTTTGATCGTAAATATGGCAACCAACTATGATATTTCTTTTTGGACCAAGACAAACCCTTTCAAATACAGTCTATAGGAGTATTTTAACTAAATGCTTTGTTATTAATATTTTTACTTGTCTGCTGAACTACAGAGGGACTTTACAGAGCTTTATTATGTTTCTACATAATCCTTTGATGTAAGCATTGTTTATGTACAGCTATCCTATTCTAAGTAGGTACACTCCCTGCCAAAATACTACAGGACACTCTAAGACTAAGGGTGGAGGCTATCAAGTACCAGGTTGAGATTATTACATGGACGGGGCCCTTAATATCACTTAGGAAACAGGGAAAAAATAAGTAGCTATTAGTTGAAATCTGAATAGTTTTATCATTTCATGAAATAATGTTTCATTGAAGATAAATAATGATTTTTAATTTGTAATAAACTATCATTCTAATGCAGTTACATTTTTTTTTCTTCCTTTTTTGGAATTAACAATTTTCATATTTCCGATTGTTCATGTTATCAAGTTATCATTATCTCTAAGCCTGGTACCTTTGACTAAACATAATTTTAATAAAATTTTGGGAAAAAAAATCCAAGCTTTGCGAGATCATTCCATACAAATATTAGTTTCTTTATAAAAACACATGTTTTAGAAGTTAATAATATAATCATGAGAATATGTACCCTCCATTTAACCTGGAGGGTAGAAATCTTACCTTGCTTGGTTCCACTATGGTGTGGCATATAAGATAGCACCATGGTGCAATCGATCAAGGTGAGACTCCCTTTTCAGTACTTAAAAAATTGCTTTAAAATTAGTTTTGTGAAACTTAGATCAGTCCAGTCTTGCAAAGCTTTGGAAATATTCTGAGTTATTTGATTGAATCTGAATTACATATTATTTACCATGCATCCCAATTAAGACTAGGTCATAATATGTCAGTTAGGGACTAATTATTCCTACCACATATTCACAGAGAGAAGAGCTGTTTCCACTAATTATAATCACATTATTACAATTAATTACTTACTCAAAAAACAATTTTAAAAAACCAGGGAGCAAAACAAGTTCCTAAGATCAAAATAATTACGATAAATACAAAAAAAATTGTTCTTGTGAATCTACTTTGATATAATAATAATAATAATAATAATTAGCACGGCGTCTTACTACCCGTTCGGGTTATACGCTTTAAGTACTAGTTACTCTAATGGATTAGGAATTGGGAAGGTTGAATTAGAGGAAGTGAACCCGCATTTGCGTGGAGGAAGAGTGGAAAATCGTTTAGGAAAAACCACCCCCAGTTCACCCGAACGAGATTCGAACCTCGATCTCCCCGTCCTCAGCAGTCGAGCTCAACACGACAAGCACGTTAGCCAACTACGCCATCGAGGCGGGTACTTTGGTATAATAAATGTCTATAAACCTCAGTAAAATACAAATATTAAATTATATTACTAGCCTATAAAATTATAGTACACACAAATAAAATTTAATTTTTTTTAAAAAAAAGGAGCCTCCTAATAATTTAAACTGTAATTTAATCTAATTAGATTTTTGCTGTGCATTTTTTTATACTGCATCTAAATACTAGTTGAGACTATTCACATTAATTACACCAACGGGTAGGGATGTCAAAGGTGTGGAACTTTAAAGTAAAGGTACCAGCATTTGTGTAGAGGGAGGTTGGGAAAAACCATCCTCAGTACACCCAAACGTGATTCGAACCCCGATATCTCCGGCACCGGCAAACCAGTCCAACACGGAGAGTGATTTATTAGACTGTGCATTCACCGGTGTAAGTTGGTAATAATTGCTGTTCCCCAGGGCTACCAACTATAACCAGTCCAACCTTGACAATATACAGTAGTTGATGGGAGGAAGATTTGTGGAAACAGCTCCCTGAACCACTAAGCTATCACTATCATACACTTGTACAATGAATGTCTTACAGCTATAGGACACTTTGCCTTGTTTCAATAAGCACACACACACACAAGGTCTAGGGACGGGCCAATAGGAGGATACACAAGCTTGAGTAATCCCAAGGGAGGGTTACGATATCTCCGTGATGGCCCGTCTCTTGGAAAGTCTGGTAATCTAATGTTGACTTTGTACAGCATTCGTTATAAGCGAGCAATTAGCAGGAAAGCAGGAGTGGACCACAGGGGGGTGGGGGGGTAAACTCAACTGTCAGCAGATTCACTGAAGAGAGATTTTACACGCAAGCAGTGGCGAAGCTTGGTTTGGTTACCCCTCCCTCCTCAC